>JAQJVL010006219.1:0-30367 GCA_035578905.1 Stictocephala bisonia
TCAATCATTCACTGTGTATATTCTGCAACCAAGCATTGAAGTTTAGAGTTCACAGAGTCCACACTCCGGATAGCCTCTGGATCCAGGTGTATTAGGTTTGAAGATACTAGTTATGGATGTATGCCTATTAGGCCATATTTCTTCAAGTAGACCATAAAGACCCTATCCATGGCTATCGGATAATATCATTATACTGCTTTTCTTGATCAGCTCCCATTACTTTCTGATTATTGACGTAATTAATGGGGTTAAAGCTTTTTCGTACTTTTTTCGAAAGCGTTCTTTTCGAAAGGTCCCTGTTCTTCTACTTAGGATTAATTTATCTAGTTTGAAAGTGTATGCTTATCATTAATACGATATATATATAATTGTTTCAATTTGAAACCATACTATTACAGTTCAAAATATGCGCAAAACCCAAATTTACGTATTATTTTTTAACTATATTATTGTTTATTTGTAATATTTATTTGTTTATATAGTTTTGTTAGTTCTTGGCATTGTTTGTTCTGTTCATTCTCAGTTGTGTAAATAAGTCATATTCGAATTGTTATAATTAAAAACACCACAGAGTGCGGTTATAGTTAATTTTGTTATTATTTAGACTGTGGTTACTTAAAATTAGTTATTTCTTATGTTATTGCTGGTCACGCTACTTTTGAAGTGTTACCAGTGTAATTCCAGAGTGTCTTTTCCAGAGAAATTGAAAATATAAATAAATTGCAGTTTATCCATACTTTAACATCTAGTAAAATAATAGTATGAAAAACAGATGTGTTAACTTTAATTATATTCGCCTTAAACATACGTTTTACAATGGTCTGATTCAATCAATGTTATAAATCGGTATTTTTTAAAGGGGGACATAAACAAAATTTACAATAATTTCACAACCTGATTAAAATAATGAAAATTGAATCTAAATAATCAGTAGTCTAGTTATATTCTATCGCGATAATATTTCCTAACCAATTGCAATTGACATCGAGATTGTTTTTCTCAAGAAGTAATAATAGAGTCACATCTCTTCATGATTCCGAAAAAAATAAAAACTGACCATTCACCAAACAATGAAATATTTTACAAACAATCATGCAATTACTTGGAACCAAATAATATGTTAATGTTACAGTCAGTAATAATAAAACATATGTATATAATAAAATTAAAAATAATGCTATTTTAAATTAAATGCCTATACACAGATTGTCTGAATCAGGCCATAAGATGAAAGCTATTTTTATCTTGTATAGAAATAGATTAGTGGTTTTGTTATGATTTGTTCTAACCCTATCATTCAATTTGAATCTCATTTGGGTTTTATATTTTGCCCAGTATTATTCTATATAAATATCATAGGCCTATTTCAATATTTATTTTGTCAAAGAAATAAATAATGTCACATTTTTTAATATTTCACTATAGGCTATTATATATTCCTGGAATATTTGCCGATTAATTTCATAATTGAAAGGAGAGTCATTGATTGGATTTGAAAACAATTTATTTTTTAATCAATTACCGCATATGAAAAACTAATGATTGAGTACAACAGTCGATTTAATCACCTAATCGATGGTTAAAATGCAATAAATAAAGATTTTTCAGATGGGCTATATAATATGAAAATGTTTACTTAAATCAGCAGTAATTATCGCCAGCATTGCCGATAAGTTAGCGGTCTATTCAAGTGTGTCAATTTACAAATACATGGTTTGTTAATCATATAAATCAATATGGTGTTTTAATTTATTCAGTTATAAATATTTCTTCATTCAATATGAATGTCACACTGAGTTTTACTGTAATAGTATCAACACAGTATTCTTTATTATTCGAAAGAGATGCAAGCAAATATAAAAACAGAGAACCCGGATAAACGTTGGCCATATGGAATAACGTAAACAATAATCTAAGCAGGACGTTGTTTGTGTGCGTGACCTGAGGAAGGAGAGGGTGGGGCGGCTGTCTGGAGAATGGGAGAGTGGGTTAAGAGGAGGGAAGTGAGACAGACGGAAGAGCGTGCGAGAGAGAGAGAGGAAATAGGGCTATGCGCAGCGCAGCATGGGGCCTCAAAACAGTTTAGGGGCCTCGCCACAACTCTCCCATATGGATGGAGTATCTCTTTATATAGTAAAATCAATGCTAAAACTTAAAAAATGAAAGGTAAATGAATAAAATGTACTAAATATAAAATTAAAAAATTATAAATGAACTTTATACAGATAAAAAAATTACTTAATTTAATTATTTAATAATTTAATTATTAATATAACTGTATTATTTATTTAATTTAACAAGAGTATCAATTAATTAGTTAAATTAATTGCACACGAGTCTAAAAATACACATCTTAGAAGTAGTATACCCTCTGCTCACACGGTACAGCTCATGCTAAAATTGAACGTAAGGTCGGATAGTAAGCAAGAAATTTACTGTATCTGCTCATTCAAAAATACTATAGATGACCAGTTACTTATTGCTGTATTGCATTATTACGTAATACAGTACACAATCAAATTCTGTAACAAATTAACCGATTTTCAACATATAAAAGTCAGTTATAGTCCCGACTATCTCGGAAAATCAGACGATTTATACGGAGGCGATTTCGGGATGGGTATGTCGGTTGAAACGTAACGTCGAATAACAGCATACCGAATAACGAGGCTCTACTGTAATTGTAATGATTAAAGTTTAATAAATAACTAATTAATGGTGCATTAGAGGTAATAGTAGATTTTTGTATCTTACATTATATTAATACAAATATTTTGTTTTCAGATTCTACAGAAATCTTTGAAAGAACACTATGCTGATAAGAATGATAAACGTGATGAAAATGACAGCATTAATAGTAGACCTACTTTACATAATGAAATGACTGTTCCGACAGCCTGTTCATTCGCTTTGAATCCTCAAACAAAAATAAAAAAGGTATTTTTTATAAATTACTAATACTTAAAAAAGGTTATTTAAGGCTTCAATTACTATGACGTAAATAGCGTATCTAGTCTATGGTTACGTAGCATTTGACTATCCATTCCACACTTATGAGACCAGACACAAAAACCTCATCAATGTCCCTCAAAGCAGACTGCACAAAAAAACAACAGTAGCCCACTTATTATTTCAATAAAACTTATGAATAAGCTACCTATAGAAATCAGAGATTTAGAATTAAAAATGTTTAACAAGAAAGATGAATTTTTATTATTAAAAAATCCCTTTTACTCTTGTAACTGAATTTTTAACAGAAACATGGTCTCTTGCCCATTTTAATTAAGTTTTATTGTAGGGCCTAGTGTATGTATACACTTTGTTATTAGTATGTTACGTATATTTTTATATCTATTGAAATATTGTATTGGACATGCCTATGTATTTCATGAAGTATTGTTGTGGCAAATAAACTTATTCCAAACCATAATGAATCCAATGGTTCTTAGATTTACAAATGTTATTAAACTTATATTTTTCCATATACCATGTAAAAACTATTCACATTATTTAAAAATGTAAAGAAGAGAGAAATCCCACCTGCCTTTAAACATTACACTAAATTTTCATATACACATAACACTTTTCTAAAAATGTAACATATTCTTATCACATAACCGTATAACCACATTTTTCAGAGTGTGAATTGTTCAGGCATTTATTATTCTTATTATATTTTATTAATTGTTATACGTTTTCAGATTGCAACATCCACTAAAATTCTCAGAAGAAAATTTCAAATTCTTCAGCAGAAGCTGAAATGTCGGGAAAAAAGAATATGAAAATGAATTATGTAATTGTTGTCTTAAAGAAAAAACTTAACGCACTAGAAAAACTATTTATTGGAGGAAGATCCATATCTACAGACTTTCATTTTGAGTACATCATCTGCAAAAACATAATGCCTTCATGAAGATGAGAATAAAGACCATGTAATTTCAATAATATCTGAAACAATTGACGATAATTTAAAGAGTGTATAGTACTACCAGCAAAATATTTTGTATTATAGCATATGACTTTTACTCAACTTCTTGTTAAGAATAACAGATCTACTAAGTCGTTGCCATATTAAGATTTTGTAAGTAGTGTAAACATGATATATTTTACAATCCAAGTGATGGCCTGTTTTAAATTATTTGTTATTTTTATAAAATTTTGAAACAATATTCTAATTGTATGAGTAATTTTGATATTTAAAAAATAGATTAATAATGGAATAAATCACTTTAGCGGCACTGTATTCTGTGAACATAGTGAACTAGTAGATATTGCTCACAAACTAAAACTATATAAAATGATTGGCTATTTGTTTTTTAAAGTTAAGTGTTTTGATTTAGCGAAGGACTATTGCAAAAAATACTGCATATACAGACTTGTGACAAAAATTAAACAAGCTAATTTGATTTAATCACACATAGGCCTACTATGACACAATTTCATATACTGTATTATAATAATAAAGAAATATAAAGAACATACATAATCAACTTATTCTTTTAGCCTTAACTCTAAAAACCGATTTAAACTTTTAAGATTTGTTCATAGCAGTTTAGAAGTATATAGCTTTCTTAGGATTAGGTTTGTATTTAGGTCACTATTCATATTACTGCATGCTGTTAACATATTTTTAATGATAACGTTTTATCATATAACCTAATAAATTTTATTTTATGGCGTACAAACAGCAAAATAGTGGCTAAAAACAAGGCATTCACGCGCCGATTAATGCTGTAGTAATGTATCTGAGCCACCGCGGTGGTGGGGGCAGGGAGAGCATGCCAGTTCGGTCTCACAGCACTGGCTGCGCTATCCAGTTGTTTATATAGATTGTTGTTTGTAAGGAGGGAGTTCATGTCAAAAATGGCAAAAAAATTATTTTTTTCCAAAATATATTTTTTGTACGTTCTGGTTCCGTGCTAAATTATGAACTAAAAAAAATATGGGTAATTAAATAGAACAGGGGCCTTGGCCATTTTTTGGTTGAACATTCTTTTTATAGTAGATACGTAGCTAAGAAACAAGAATATTATAGTTTTTTTGAGCGGAAAAGCTGGAAAATTTACAAAAATGAAGAAAAATATATTTTCCTTTAAATATAGCGATGTGGGTACTCAAATTGTGCAGAAATTTGTCCCGATTACGAATATGATAAGGTATTTGCAATCGAACCATTATTACGCATGTAAGCACCATAAATGTGCCGATTTCAGTAAGGTTACGTTGTATTAGCGTAGGGCTAGGTTGGGTATTGATATGTTAGGTTTGTTTCTGTTTGGTAGGTTAGCTCAATTTTAATCTAACATAACCCAAACTAACCTAATATGACCTAACGAAACTCAACATGACCAAACAACACAAAACAAACCCAACCTTCCAATATTCAATCTAGCCCTATCTTAACAAAGTGTAACCTTACTGAAATCGGCACATTTCCGGCGCTAACATGCTTAATAATGGTTTGATTGTAAAGACCTTCCTATATTCGTGATCAGGACAAAATGCTGCACAATTTGAATTCGTTTTTCCTCATTTTCGTAATGTTTCCACTGAAAATAACTGTTGTATTCTAGTTTCTTAGTTCTGTATCTACTATGAAAAAAATTCAGCCAAAAAATCAACACGGTTCTGTTCTTTATAATTACCAAAACATGAAGTATTGGCTCTACGATTTTTGTAACAGAAAAAATTTTAAGTTATAAATTCATGATTTGGGATGGATTTAAAAGTGGAAACGGCAGTAGACATTTATTCGGGATGGATTGTTCTGTTTTAGAAGTGGAAATAGCAGTAAACTTGTCAGCACTTCATCCGGGATTTTTATTTTACTATAACTATATTTTAGTAATTATATATATTGTTATAAACCATTATATCAGCATAATTTTGTTACTGGCTTTGTATTTGGAAAGGTGGGGCAGGACTTCTGTTTACAACCTAACCTTTACACAGCTTCAATGCCAGTGGCATTGAAAATTTGTGAGATTAAGTGTTTTTTTGTGAATGTTACTACTACTCTGGTGTTAGTGAACTTGTCTTCTAAGGTAAGTTTGCTGTTGTCCTATCTCTCCAATATACTAATTCCTGGCCTAGTGCCCTTTAACCTAACCTAAAATTTTTACCTTACAAAAACTGTTATTTCATCATCATCATCATCATCATCAGCAGCAGGTTCCAGTCTTCTCCCGGGTCTGCTTGGTACACAGTCCTCTCCACCATAGCTTATCTTCCCACTTCCTTTCTTCCAATATGTTTTCCCATACCTCCCCTCTTCTTACTACACTCTCCTTTAACCCATCTCTCCATCTATCCCTTGGTCTACCCCTTGGACGTTTACCCTGTATCCTCCACTCCATCCACTTTTTTGGTATCCTCTCATCCTCCATCCTTTTCACATGTCCGAACCATCTAATTCTTTCCCTTTCTATTTTATCTTGCAGAGGTTCTTCATTTAATCTGTCTCTTATGATTTCATTTCGTATTCTATCCCACTTCGTTACTCCTAATCTACCTCTCAGGAAACGCATCTCACATGCCTGTATCTTGCTCTTTTCTCTATTCTTCATTACCCATGTCTCTGCTCCATATGTTAATATTGGTATGTAGTATGTCCTATATATAATTTCTTTACTTCTTTGTGGCAATCCTTTGTCTCTTATTAATCCTCTAACTAATTTGTAGAAATTTCCAGCCTGTCTAACTCGTTCATTTATGTCTCTTTCATTTTTACCATTTTCTTCCAGGACACTACCCAAATATTTGAAGAACTGTACTCTCTTCATTTCCTCTCTTCCCAGCATTAATTTTTCTAATATACACTCTTTGTTCCTTGTTGTTACCATATATTCACTTTTCGACACATTGAATTTCATCCCATATTTCTTTACTTCTTCTACCCACACATCCAACTGTCTTTGTACCTCTTTTATTTTACTTCCCCAAACCATTAGTCATCCGCAAATGCCATAACCTTCATATTTTCTTCTCCAATTCTTTTTGCCACTCCACTCATTACTTCATCTAATACTGTTATGAAGAGAAGAGGTGACAGAGCGCTACCCTGTCTTAATCCGTTTTCTTGATTGAACCACCCTGTCTTTTCACCCCCTAACTTTACACAACTTTGGCTTTCTCCACAAACCTCTCTTACTCTTTCAATTATACTGTCTTTAACTCCCTTCCTTTTAAGTGCTTCCCATACCTTATCTCTTCTCACAGTATCATACGCTTTTTCCATATCTAGGAACCCCATTACTAGATCTCTTCCATACTCATAATTCCTCTCCTGCATCTGTTTAGCAGCAAAAATGAGGTCTATTGTTGATCTTCCCGGTCTAAATCCACTTTGCTCCTCTCTCAGTTTTCTTTCTACTTCGTTCCTCACCTTTTTTTCCAAAATTTTCTCATATACCTTTGCACTGTGACACATTAAGGCTATCCCTCTATAATTACTGAAAACCTTCCTATCCCCTTTCTTGAAGATTGGCACTATTACTGCCTTTTTCCAATCTTTTGGAGTTTTTCTTTCCCTCCATACCACTCTCATCACTCTGTATAGCCACTGCATGCCGACAGCACCCGCCCTCTTTATTAGCTCTATTGGTAACTCGTCCACTCCTGCTGCTTTTCCCTCTTTCATCCTCTTTACAGCTTCCTCAAACTCTAGCCACGTTATGTCCTCATCTTCCTCTCCATTTGTCTCTATTATATCTTCCTCCTTCCCCTCTCTTTGTGTTTCGACATTTGGGTTCAGTAATGTCTGGAAATATTGTTTCCACATATCTTTTAACTCTTCCTTATTCTTTATTTCCTCTCCTTCTTCGTTTTTCATCACTACATCTATTTTTTCCCCATTCCTCCTTTTCCTCACTAAAGAGTACAGTACTTTCTTACTCCCATTTGAATCATCTTCCATCATCCTAGTCCATTCTTCCATCCATTTATTCTTTTCTTCTTTAACTATTTTCTTTGCTTCCTTTTTCCATCGTGCATATTCTTCCTTAGCTTCATCTGTCTTTTCCTTAAACCATGTCCTAAATGCTCTGTTTTTTCTATTTACCACTTCTTTTACCCTTTCATTCCACCATGGAGTTTCCTTCCATCTTCTTTTTGCACTTGTCCTTCCACATATTTCTTCAGCTGCCTCCACAAACGTTTCCCTAAATTTTGTCCACTCTTTCTCTACAGACTGAGGTTGTTCCTTTGGTAAATGCTTTTTTAAAACTTCTTGAAACTCCTCTTGTTTCTCCTCCTCCTTCAGCTTCCACACTCTAATTTTTCTCTCCTGTTTTTCCCTCGTCTTTCTTTGTTTGTTGGTCCTAAATTTCAACACTAACAGTCTATGGTCACTGTCCATGGCTTCCGTAGGGATTGCTTTGATGTCTAAAACTTCTTTTTTTATTTCCTCCTTATATATGAAGTAGTCCACTACTGACTTCCTACCATCCACTCCTCCATACCATGTTATTTTATGATTTTCTCTTTTAGCAAACCAAGTATTTCCCACAACTAGACTGTTTCTTTTACAAAATTCCAATAATCTATCTCCTTCTCTATTCTTGTTCCCCCACCCTTCTTTACCTATTACTTCCTCAAAACCTTCTCTATTTATACCAACATGTGCATTAAAATCTCCCATGATTACCAGATTCTCACTATCTACCTCTCTCTGTAATTCGTCTTCAAAATTTTCTTTTTCTTCTAATGGACATCCTACCTGTGGAGCATATACTTGGATCAATTCCAAATTGTATCCTTTCAGATTATTTTTTGTTCTTATTATTCTGTCATTTACTCCTTTCACCTCTGCTATTACGTCCTCTTTAATTATCCAACCTACTCCGTTTCTCTTTCCCTCCTCATTTCCCTTCCAATACAGTGTAAACCCTTCTCTCAATTCTTTAACTCCTTCTCCTCTCCACTTAGTTTCAGCCAATCCCAACACGTCTAATCTCCTCCTCTTCATCATATCCACCACTTCTTCTACTTTTCCTCTTAACGTCATAATATTTAATGTGCCAATTCTCAGTCCTAATTTCTCGCCGGGTCTCTTTCCTTGTTTTCCGTCCTTTCCGAGGCTTGTTGTACCATTTTTGAAAGCAAGGTATTCATCCACTACTGGCTTGCTAGGCCTATCGTAGCTTCACCAGAGCCCCGTTAGCCGTCACTTTTCAGAGTTCCTGTAGAGCCTTACCAGCAACCTTGGAGGTACCAGGGCTCACGAAGTCCCAACTGGTCTCGCCTCTACAGGCTATCCCCTACTTTATGACGTTGCCCGTCTCCTACGACGTGGACGAGGGGTTGGACTTCTAGGAGACACAAAAACTGTTATTTTTATTTATGGGTTTGATTTTAGTAAAAAATAAATAACAAAAACTGTTATTTATTTTACTAAAATCAAACCCATTTTCCTACAGATCACAGAGCTTATTGGGAACACTTACAAAAATAAATATTCAATTACAATTTACAGTTTTTTATCTGCAAAATATCTAGTTTGAGAGAGCTTCTTGGCCTGATAAAATAAGACATCTTTTACCTTTTTTACTCTTAAGATATTTAATAAGTGGTGATTCATTTACAAGTTCACAATGTACACTGGAAATCTTGAAACAGACCATATACAAAATAATTCAAGAAGTATGTGAAGCTATCATTACAGTACCAAGAGGTTTTGTGAAGGTGAGTAAAATACATACACTACTCATAATTGAATAATTATTTTTAACTTTATTTATTACTTATTAACCCTTTTAACACCAACGATCGGTATATTGATCATAAGTAGACATGTCAAAATCGCCGCCGATTACTATATCGATTGTTCACTATTCTTTGTTTAACAAGTCTTTAATTTCAATCAAATTCAAAGAAACTTGATACACTCTTTCTATAATACATAAAGAACATTTAGAATAGTGAATTTTAAAACTATATGAAATAAAAAATGTAGTGGCACTGAGGTAAAATGTGGCTTTTTAAATATTTAAATGTATATATTTGAAAAATGCAACATAACTCTTGAATGTAAATTCTTCAAATGTTCTGTATGTGCTAAGAATTACATTTATTACAAGATAAAATACTAACATAGTACTAACATTTGTATTATGATAGTACAAATTATAAAAATATAATTTTAATTTTTGAAAACTTTTAATCTTTAGTTTTATCTCATAGTATAACTCAATTTTATTTATTTATTTATTCATAAGACGCCGATCGTCAAGATATGGGCGAATATGGATTTCGAATGAGTGTGATGAGTGTAGATGAGCGAATGTAGTCATTGTTTCAAACACTAAGGCCGACTATTCCTTAGAAAGTGTCATTAATTAATAACCCAATGACAAATGAACAGCTGGTGGTTATCAGCTGATCCTTCTCAAAATGTATTATGACTCTGATTGGGATCGAACTGAGAACCTTTAGCATATGAAGCTGGGATTGAACCAACTACGCTACCGACCATTCTCATCAAAACAAGACTAATTTCATTATTGTGTGACAGCCAATAAAAATGCTTTGAATTTTTAAAACAAAACTACATTTTAGCCAAAATAGGCTTTGCGGTTTTAGCGTCAACATGAAAAATTAACTATGCGGGCCTTAAAAGGGTAAAATATAATTAACTATATATTTCAATATAAGTTAATTAAATGTTTTCTATAACCTTCATTATTAGTTTGTTTAATGTTTTTATAATATAAAAGAATTAGTTCGCATAGAAAGGTACATAAAATATAAAATTGTACTAACATGTTAAAAATAAACCTACATATGAACTACCACCAGACTACTAAAGTTAAAATATTAAAGGTCAATACCATAACTAGAGATAAAAGTAGCTGTTGGAGCACTCATAAATATCAGGCCATTTTTGTGGTGGTTTCCTCCTACCCACCCATACATGTACAATGGTAAAAACCCTCCCACCCGCCCCTATAAATGTACAAAGTCCTACCCATACACGTGAAGTGGTAAAGACCTATAAAAGTCCATTTACTATACATTTATAAAGGCGGGTTTACACTTATAGCTGGAGAGCTATATATCTCAGCTACAAATTCATTAAAATTAACTTAATGTACCAGCTATATAGTTCGACTATATAACAAATATTCAGAGCTATATAGCAGAAAATGAGTTATCTGTTGGTTTACAATTCTTAATTCTTTTTCTTACAATTCTTACATGTGAGACGCAGACACAACGTTGTTGGTATTTTAAGGCGAATATGAATAATTATATGAGTGTAGTCTGGTTACTAACTGAGTTCAACTGTTCCTCAGAAAGGGCAATTTATTAATAGCCCAACAGCCAGGGCAAGTAAGGGACCTACAGCTTTACGTGGAATCCGAACCACGTAGTGCTGTTCTGATTTTCAGCTAATTGACAAGCCTGATACTCAGTTATCTCCCCCGCACAATGACTACCACCCAACATGGACACCCCAGACTTCTCTATAGTAGTGTCCACGCCGATAGCAACCACTGAGCAGATGCCATGTCGGTATTAAGAGGACCGAGTATCCAACCTATTGCCTACAATCTCCCAAACACTTTGTCCCCAAGTAGCTGGGTTACAGCACTGCGCCACCAGTGCCAACATATGGTTGGCAGTAAATATCAAAGAAAACTTGTAGCCCGGATATATAGCTGTGCTAGAAGCGCTTTTTTATTTGTAGCAGAGATATAATATGTAGCTCCCCTTCCGCCAGCGCCAGTGCTGTCTGAGCATTGGTGAAAGAACGCTAAACTACTCTCTCTTGTTTCGCTTTAATTCGTGTTAGGTGAGTTTTTCGAGAAATGGAGAATATTTAGTGAATTTGAGCGGAGTAAAGAAATAAAGAAGTACTGGTCATTCTTAAGAATTTTTGAAAATTCCACCATAGCAGCAAGCTCATAACACATAGACGCATGTTCCACTTCATCATCTTTATTTAAAGTCCTTCAACAAATCACTATGACTATATTAGTATATTGGAGAGATAGGACATCAGCAAACTTACCTTAAAAGACAAGTTCACCAACACTAGAGTAGTAGTAACAAACACAATCTCATAAATTTTCAACACCACTGGCATTTTCTTCAGGTGAATAGAGAGAGAGAAAGACTGAAATGTTGTCTCTCTCTCTCTACTCACCTGAAGAAAATGCCAGTGGTGTTGAAAATTTGTTAGATTGTGTTTATTTTGTGTTTGTTACTACTACTCTGGTGTTAGTGAACTTGTCTTTTAAGGTAAGTTTGTTGATGTCCTATCTCTCCAATATACTAATTCCTGGCATAGTGCCCTTTAACCCTACCACTATATTATTTATTCCTTGCATCGAGATATTGTTTTACTTTATCCAGTATTTGCGTTTTCTTTTTGTAGCGAGCATGACTGTTGCAGCAGCAGCAAGAAGTACTTGATTGCTTGGTACCTTCAGGCGAACTATTCTGCTACACGAACAATCTTGAAGACTATGTAGTTGAACTATATAGCTCTCCAACTATAATTGTAAACCTGCCTTTAGATGTCAAAATGAAGCACTAATAACGTAAGATGCATTCTAGCTCACCCTCTCCTGTGTACTTTTATCTTTGAGGTGGAAACATATTAGCTGATTTTCCATCACTTTGAAAACAAAAAACAGTGTTTCTAGTTTTTAGGAACATTTTGCTCATTTGCAAACTTTTAGGAAACGGTACAAAAACAACGGAAACAGTTTGCAAACAGTATTTCTGGAAGTAAGTATCAAATCAAAATCTTTATTGCTATTGATCATTTATATGAAATAGTCATAGTGATACAGCTCAAAAAACATAAATACAAGGAATTAGCTGAATACAACATGATTCACAACATAAGTCAACAATTTTTTTTAACTATTAGATTTGATAAAAACAACAGTCTTACAATAAATAAACAAGTAACAGACATAATTTCTTAAGACTAATCTAATTCATAATTGTCATAGAGTTTTATCTTTTTTAGAATATTATATCAATTTCTGTATTTAGAAACTCCTGAATTGAACAGAAGATATGGTTTTGAAGCTAGGATATTAATTTATTCTTAAAATTGTTGAATGGGCAAAGATGTGAAGTTTATTGAAAAATTTAATGCAATTAACTTTATGAGAAGAAGCTGTTTTTGAAAGCCGATTATGAGGAGTGTCCAACATGAATCTATATCTAGGGTAGTTATGAGTCTCTTGATTGGTGAAAAAAGAATTCAAGTTTATTTTAGAGAACAACAGTATTTGGTAAATGTAAAGATTGATGGCTGTAAGTATTCTTATCCTGACAAAAAGTGGGCGGCAAGAAACCAAAGGTCCTGCTCTAAATATAGTTCTGATGACCTTCTTTAGAAGAATTAGAATCCTGGAAACAGATATAGCATGTCCCCAGAGGATCAGACCACGAGATATATGGGATTGAAATATTCCCAAGTAAGCTGTTCTTAAGTATTTGATTGATATTATATCTCTAAGTTTCCAGATTAAGTAACTGACACGAGAAATCCTTTTACATACATTGTTTAAATTAACTTGTGATTATTCCAAGTTAATTTATAATCAATAAAAAACCCCAGTAATTTAACGACTTGAGGGTCCTGATTATGAGCTAGGCTCAGAAAAATATTTTGAGTCTTAATTACAGTGAAGTTTATTTGAGGAAAATCAATTTACTGAATCAATTTGAGCAGGCCTGATTTCAGCTTGAAGCTATGTAAGATTTCTTCGACTAACAATTAAGGAATCAATACCACTGTACGTGTGTGGGTGGGTCAGTACCACTGTACGTGGACGGGTGAGTCAGTGCCATTGTACATGTATGGGGATGGGGTTGCCCTTAGGATCTATATTCATATTCAGTTGCCCCAATATCTATATCATCTACATAAAGGATTGAATCTACATTTAAATTTTTAGGAAGATCATTAATAATTATAGAGAAGAAAAAGGGACCAAGTATAGATCCTTGGGGAACACCAATTGAAACATGTTTAACATAAGAGTTTCAGCCTTAAACAGAACCATACTGTTTTCTATTAGAAAGATATAATGACTTTACAGGACGTCTCAGATACTCCATAGAATTTTTGTTTTTCAATAATGGCAGTTAAGAGGCACACAATCAAAAGCTTTGCTGAGGTCAAGCAACGACAAAGCAACTGACTCCTTATCCACTGAGAGTATGGTTGATGATTGTCATTACTATGGTTGTTGTAGCTATACCTGCTCTAAAACCAAACTGAGAGACAGATATCAGGTTGAAACTGTTGAAGTAAGAAGAGAGTTGCTCAAAAATAACAGATTCACTGATTTTAGAGAATATGAAGACTATTGATATGGGTCAATATTTTTGGGGCAGAGTTTTATGCCCTTTCTTATAAACAGGTATTACTTTTGAGAACTTAAGGAAATCAGAAAAAATGACCATATTCCAAACATTTATAAACTGTATAAAAGCAAGGGGATCCTTAATGGAATGAATTATTTTTTTGACGATGTTATTAGACAGCCAGTAACAATCCATGCTTTTTGAGTTGGATAGTTTAGAAACAATACAAATAATGTCCTCTGGCACAATTCTTTGCCAACGGAAAGTTTCAGCAGGAACTAGACTATTACCCAACAGATCATTGAAAAAAGTGCTGTTACAAGGTATTTTTCAGAAAGTTCCAAAACAGAATTTAAGAAAAAATGATTAACCTCTTCTGGATCAAGTTTAACCTCATGAGTACTTGTAGAAGAATTTTCTTGTGATATGATATCCCAAGCGGCTTTGCACCAATTGGCAGACATCTGAATAAAATTTTCACAAGCCTGCTTTTTAGTTTGAGTAAGTTAAGCTCTATACCGTCTCTTACTAACCAAATAGGTAGTATGCGTGAGTAAGTTTAGCTCTATACCGTCTCTTACTAACCAAATAGGTAGTATGCGCTTCAAGAGTCTGATCTAATCTAGAGTTTCTTAAACTTTTAAAGGTATAAAAATTGTCTAACATGTGGCTTCTTAAATCAGTTAACTTTTTTGTGTACCATTGCAGTTTTTTGGTCTTAAAGCTTATTTGAGTCTTAGATTTACTTATCATAGGAGACACAAAATGCCAGAGATGTACATATTTTTTATAAAACTTGTCAAAAAGAGTTTCAACATTTATTTTACCAGACTTAAACTCCTCCATCATCAGCCAGCTTTCTAAATGTAAAAGGTCATTTAATTCAGTAATTAGATTATCAGATTATTTCCAAAAATACATCTTACTTTTCAAACTATTTTTAGAACACTGGTTTGAGGATTTCTTGAAATTTGTAAAAAGTTTAATTACATTGGATTGGTGATCAGCAAATTGTCCCTCTAAAGTACCAACTTCATAAAATCCTCAGAAATGTTTACCAAAATATTGTCAATGCAAGAGTTAATATGGGAAGGGGTTTTTATCGTACTAACCAAATTGATAGATCTAAGTAGACTGGAAAAGAAAATTTAATTCTGAGTCTCCATCGTGACCATTTCAATATTAAAATCACCACATATGGCAACTTGAGCTTCACTCTTCATTAAATATTTTCTAGCCAATTCAAAATTCTCATAGAACAATTTAACATTACCTTGAGGTGCCCTGTATAGACTAACTATGTTAAGATTGAATTCTAACAACTTAATACAGCACATTTCACAATCCTATTCAGAAACAAAATTGCTAAAATCAATATTTACAAATTGAATATTCTGTTTACAAATTGAATATACAAGCACCACCATTCTTTTTTATCCTTCTGAAAAAAAAAAGCAGTCGGCAAATAACCTTGAGGAATAGATCATTCTATTTCTTGTAAAGTTAACCAATGTTCTGATATACAGATTAAGTCTATATCTTACATTTTACAGACATGCTCTAATTCTAAGAATTTGTTTTTTGAATATTGAGTTGTAAAACTTTAATAGCATTGTTTGTATTAATATATGTTTGAAGCAATATTGGTTTGTATTGCACCTTGGCCTGTTTACAAAAGTATTTACTAGGATTTATTTCAATTGTTACTTCAGTCCTACAAAAAAAACCTCCTTGTATTAACACTTAAATTAGGGACATTAAGATTATTGGAAAGTGTTTGGGATTTTCCAGGAATTGAGATTAGTGTGGAATAGGTTTGAGTAGTATCAGAGGTTGATGAACTTATACCATTCCTTATTATGTACTTTAGAACTGTTACCGGTACTTTTCTATCCTTTGGCATGGAGAATCCTAGGAATGTTGGTTCGGATGTTGAAAGTATGCTGGTTTCATGTGTTGTCACATCTAATGGTTCTTGGAAGTCACCATGGATTGAGACATTGCCACAAGTACCAGACGCAGCTGTGGGTGTAGTCTAGTCTCCTTGCATAAGACTGATTACCTCTGTCCGGATTGGGGTGGATGCTAGTTGAGGATATGCATTTTTTTTCTTTTGAGCACACAAATTTTACAATCATGTCAGCAATTTTTCTCTTCCCTTCTTGTTGAAGTGTTACCCATGACTGGTATACAGACAACGACTCAAGTCATTCAGCATGTGTATATTCTGCAACCAAGCATTGAAGTTTAGAGTTCACAGAGTCCACACTCCGGATAGCCTCTGGATCCAGGTGTATTAGGTTTGAAGATACTAGTTATGGATGTATGCCTATTAGGCCATATTTCTTCAAGTAGACCATAAAGACCCTATCCATGGCTATCGGATAATATCATTATACTGCTTTTCTTGATCAGCTCCCATTACTTTCTGATTATTGACGTAATTAATGGGGTTAAAGCTTTTTCGTACCAAAGGCGGGAAATCAATTAAGTTAATTATAGAATTATCTGCTCAGGATTGGACATTTAGTTTACATGACTTTTTGGGAGCCAAGAACTTAGAAGATGCTACACCAGGAGGTTTTACCAAAATTTGCTGTTCCCTATTAATTGAAATTATTTCATTTTTTTATAATACTTCTTCCTCCAAGATTGAGATTTTGTTTATAAGAGTTCAGAGTTACGGATTTCTGTTTCATAAATTTTGTTTTCTAATTCCTTACAATTAAATTTCAACTGTGCATTCAATATTGTAACATCTTTTAATGTATCAAGGTCTGATTTCAGTTTTATATTTTCGAATAGAAGTTATTGCTATAAATTAAATGATAAATATAATGAAGTACCCTTTTATTCATTTTTATAAAAATTACCGGTTTCGGCTCTTAGGCCATATTCAGATAGTAAATAATATAATTTTTATTTATTTATTTATAATATAATAATATTATATTATTTACTATCTGAAAATGGCCTGAGAGCCGAAACCGGTAATTTTTATAAAAATGAATAAAAGGGTACTTCATTATATTTATCATTTAATTTATGAAAATAGTAGCCGTAACGTGAACTAGTTTATACATATAGAAGTTATTGCCTCTACACACATTTTTCCTCTTACAATGTTTTAACATTTCATCCGATTCATTTTCTAAGAGCGATACATTAATTTTTAGCTTATTATTTTCATATTTAAGCTGCTTTATTTTATCTGTTACTTTAATAAAAATATTTCGTCTGTACAAAATTCAGTATTTTTTTCATCAAGGACTACTGTGCTTGCTAGAGATTTGCCATTTTTAAGTGTCATAATGGTTTTATTTTTGTTGGCGGTCATTATAAATAAACTTTCATCTGTTAATTGGATTTCAAAGTTCAAATCAGTTTTAATTATTATTTATCAGTATATCAGATGAAATTATTTTGTTTTTATTAAATTATTACCCTCTCACTATTTGCAAAAAAATGTTTTTGTATTTATACTGTATTTTTCTTTTTTTATTTATTTCTTTTTTTATGAGCAAAAAGTAAGTGCTTTGCACGTGTGGAGTAGACTTTGGGATTGTTAAACACACATTCAATATACTCTCCATCTTTTATAAATTAGAGATTGCTGCGTTATTAACAGCCAATTCTGATAAGTTATGTAAGTTGCTAGTAATACTGCTATGTTTAATTTATGATTTGGATGTAAACTATGACATTTTCTAATGTATAAGATTGGTTTTAGAATAGAATATATCTTTTAATTTAAGAAACTGATGATGCCTTAAGAACAACAAAAGCTCTTTTTAAAAATAAATGTTATACAATTTTTTAAAAATTTGTTCTGTTGAAAAAGATATCTGTTAAAAATAGGATAATTTTGTACAACAATAATCATGTGTAATACAATTTGGTTGGTGACAAAAATAAGAGCAGGTGGAAGATTTTTAATAATTATACTATCGTATGTAAATTTGATTTTTCACTACGGTACTACTAGTAAGCAGAAAAATTTTATACGTCAGAAATTGAGCTGTGATTAAAACGACACACATATATAATTTTTCCTGAATTTACTGTTGATTTAACATAATTTGCTAATATAAAACTAATCTTAAGGAAGTACTTGCTCATAATATACATATATATATTTTTTTTTTTAATTTTCAACAGTGTTATCAGTATATATAAACAACCCCTGGCTCATAAATAATATAAAAAGGATCCATATCACACTGGTTTATCATTACAGCCAATGTGGTGGCTCAGTGACTAAGACTTTGGACAGCGGAGGGCAATGTCGAAGGTTTGAATTCCCACTGAGCCATACTTAACTCGTTGAATAAAGTTCATGCCTTCAAGCCCATGTGGACTCGCGAGTGAAGTTTATACAGGGTGTTCAATAAAACTGTTTCAATAATTTGGGATGTCCTAAAAATGAGCAAGAAACTTCATATGAAGGTATGTACTAAAATCTTTAGTTTTCCGTCTATCTATCTTTATGTGTTTTTTACATAAAAATTCATAACTTTGGATCCACTGAAGGTACAATTGTAAAACTTCATGATTGTACTACCCTATAGTAGATCTATTTTTAATAAAAATATAAAAATAAATATTTACCCGTTCAAAATGGCAGACGTTTATTTTTTTCTAACCGAAATATCTAAAAACTGACTAATTTTACAAACAAAATGCAAGTATAATAATTTTTTATTAAATCTTATTATAATATTCACAGCGTTTGTTTCAACAAAAACGGATAAAAAACAGCCGAGTTATGCTGCAAAATGTAAAACTATGTTTTACCGCATTAACCAAAGGCTAGTGCTGTTTTAAATATGTACTTTAAGCAGCTGATTTCATCTGACATCTCAGTTTGTTTATTTATGTCAATAAATAATTAAACAAATAAATAAATAAATAAATAAATAAAACATAAATAAACAACTGTTTATTTATGTCATTAATATTAGATTTGGTTTCCATTTTTGGCATTATTCATTAGTAGCAATAAGAACACTGTCATGTACACACATGAATTCAGCTGATGCATTATAAGTGTAATAGTTAACTATTTTTTCGCACTCGGTTTTTTAGAGTTTTAATTGTGTTAAAAGTTTATTTTTTTGTTATTAATTGCAATATTAGTGATATTGAATACCTATTTTGTGTTTTAGTGTTGATTTCACCCAGTTATTGTTAAAATAACGAAGGGGTCTTTGTTTAAACATTGCTTACCTAAGCATAACCAAAAAACAATAATGGCTAAGCCAGTGTTTATTTTCCCTTCCCAATCTTCTGTCAACAAGCCTAAATCATGTGATTTAACGTCCAACACTACAGAATCAAATGAAAACATTGATCAAGATTTCTTAAGACCACCAAAAAGAAAAACAGTCAACAGTTGTGTAAATCTACAGCCTAAAAGGTATGTCTTAGATACTAATCAGCTGTGTGATCAAAACAAATTTAATCCACTATCAGACCACAACTACTCTATTGCTAATAATGATGAAAATGAGATGGATGATGTAACTGCTACAAGTGAATTGCATAAAATTGTTAAACCTCCACCTATTTTTGTCCACGATGTTAACAATCACCAGGAAATTGTCAAAGATATTAAAAGTGTAATTACTTGTGAGTTTACCACTGAAGTAAAAGGCTCATCTTTGAAAATTAATCTTCAGACCATAGATGATTTTAGAAAACTGACACAATTTTACGACGAATCAAAAGTGAAATACCATACGTTTCAGACAAAAATAGACAGAAAATTAGAAGTCGTAATTAAAAACGTTCCCTGCTCTCTTTCTCCAGAGGAAATTCGAGATGAGTTAATCTCTCACAACTATCCGGTTCTCACTGTAAATAGATTATTTAACAAGGAAAAAAATCCATTCCCTATTTGTGCAGTCTCGTTAGAAAACAATGAATCTGGAAAAGCTATATTTGAATTAAATAGACTGTGCTACTCTGTTGTTCATGTTGAGCCTAAAAGGAAGCCTACAAATGTTCCCCAGTGTACTCGATGTCAACGTTATGGTCACACGAAAAATTTTTGCAAGCTCGATCCCAGATGTGTGAAGTGTACTGGCCAACATCTCTACTCTGCTTGTCCGAAGAAGAAGACCGACCCCCCTGTATGTGTAAACTGTGGGGAGAATCATTCGGCCAATTTCAAAGGCTGTAAATACTATAAAGATATACAGCAAAAGACTAAAAGCAATGTTACTGGACTCACCCATCACTCATCTACTAAGAGCACTGATGAAAAGTGCAGTACCGAAAACACTGGAATTGGAATAATACCCTCACAAGCCCGCCCTCCTTTTTCCAAGTCATACGCTCAAGCAACTAAGAAGACGTCAACAAATTTGCATCACCAAACTGATTTCAGTGTTTTTAATAACGACACTACTGAAACTGCAGCTAACGAGGTACTTGAAAGTGGCTCTAATATAGAACAATTAATATTAGATTTAGTTAAGTCAGCCATGCCTATCATTAAAAAGATTATATCTAATGTTATTACTTCACTGTTCCAAAATGCACCCTAGAACATGCATCATACAAAACTTAACAATCCTAAACTGGAATGCTGATGGCCTAAAGAGAAAGAAGAATATTTTTTCAGAGTTCATGGTTCGGCATAACATCGATGTCGCCTGCATCACTGAGACGCACTTTGTAATAAATGAGCCCTTTAAAATCCCTGGATACTTTATTTATAGAGAAGACAGGAATGCACCCAATGCTTCTGGAGGAGTGGCAATTTTTGTAAAAAGAAACCTTAATCATCACAATATACTGTTGCCAAATCTTATTTCAGCTGAAGCTGTTGGTATCAAAATTAATTTGCAAAATGACCAGTCTTGTAATGTTATTTCTGTGTACAAATCGCCCAATCGACGTTTTCACCAACAAGATCTTTTAAATCTCAGTCATGGTGACACTCCAACTCTTATCTTAGGAGATTTAAATTGTAAACATCAATTTTGGGGTTGTAGGGTAACTAACCCGAATGGGGTTCGCTTGTTACGTGCTATGAATGAAACCAATATAAATATTTCAGCTCCGTCTGAACCCACTCATTACCCTTGGCAAAACAATTTCCATCCCGATATATTGGACATTACTCTTCACAAAAACTTTGGAGCTCCTATTCTACAACAAGTAATCAACGAACTTGATTCTGACCATCTCCCTATTATTGTAAGTTTTTTCATACAACCACTATTTTCTCCACAAATTCCCAGACTGATAAACGGTCCAGTCGATTGGGATACCTTCTGTGCAGAATTCGACAATCGCATGAAAGTTCCAACGGACTTATATTCAGTAAATGGTATTGACAGAGCAGTTCAAGACTTTACAGAGTGTTTACAAATATCAGTCAAAAATGCAACTATCCGGACTTTTCCCCCTACACGAAACACTTTTCTTCATCCTCCCATGAGAATTACGCAATTAATTAGATTTAAAAATAGAGTGAGACGTCAGTGGCAGAGAAACAAGTACCCTCACTTAAAGATGCAGCTAAATGAACTAATTCGTAAAGTACGTAGCGAACTTGATAAATATAGGATTAATTCTTATAAACATTACGTTTCTGATATTGATCCTGGTGATTCTAATATGTGGAAAGCAACAAAGAGGCTTTTACAATCACCGACAATTGTGCCTCCACTAAAACAAAATAATTTAATTTTTGAAAGTGATTCCGAAAAAAGTAATGTGTTTGCTGATTTTTTTGAGAATGCATTCATTCCTAATGTTGTTCATGATTTTGAAACTAACAGAAATGTTGAGGATTTTTTGTCCACAACCCCTAGCAGTGCAGAGCAGCCTGTGAAATTTACCTCACCCTCGGAAATTAAAAATATTATTAAAAATCTCCCCAACAGAAAATCTCCAGGGCATGACTTGGTACCTAACATAGTTTTGAAGAATTTGTCTACCAAAGCACTTTCAATACTGGCATCTATTTTCAATGCTTGTATTTCTGTTGGTTACTTTCCCAAAAACTGGAAACTTGCTCATATAATTGTTATACACAAGCCCAACAAACCTAAACATTCTCCTAGCAGTTACCGTCCGATTAGTCTCCTTTCATCAATATCAAAATTATTTGAAAAAATTATACAGAAGAGACTGCTAAAACACTTGGATTCTTCTAATATCATCCCCCCTTATCAGTTTGGATTTCGTACAAGGCATTCTACATCTCATCAACTTCTACGAATCAATGAAATCATATGTAGAGGATTTGAGAAGAAGCTTCATTCATCGGCAGCATTTTTGGACATAACAAGTGCATTTGATAAGGTTTGGCATGGTGGCCTGTTCTATAAATTGTATCAGTTTGGACTTCCTTTGTATCTGAGAGCTTTGTTGCAATCGTTTTTGTCTGATAGGACTTTTTGTGTCAAACTCAACTGCACACTTTCCTCAGTTCGTCCAATAGGAGCAGGTGTTCCTCAAGGCTCAATACTGGGACCTCTTCTTTTTAACCTATACATGTCTGATATTCCTGAGCTTCCTCAGGCTACTATCGCTCTTTATGCTGATGACACGGTTCTTATTACCCAGCACATTGACATCAACCAAGCCGTAAATTCTTTACAATTCAGCGTTACATCTCTGACCGATTGGTTTAAAAGCTGGAGACTATCATTAAATCCATTGAAATGTGAAACAAAGGTTTTCTCTTTGAGGAAGTATATTTTGCCACCTGAAGTAGCTATTGAAAATACTTCAATTCCTTGGAACCCTGATGATCAAGGGATAAAATACTTAGGTGTTTACCTCGATAAAAAATTAAACTGGAATCTTCACGTAAACAACAAACTCACTCAAGCATACGCACGTCTATCCATGTTATTTCCTATAATAAACAGAAAGTCATCTTTAAAACCAGAATGCACATTTTTAATATATAAAACAATTCTTCGGCCGTTAATTATGTATGCTTGTCCAGTTTGGGGAATGTGCATTTCTTCCGGCAAACTGAAAAAGATTCAAATTTTCCAAAACAAAGTTTTAAGAATTGCAGTTGATAGTCCATGGTATATACGTAACTCTCATCTGCATGTAGAATTTGGACTCGATACCATTGATGCTTTTATTAAAAGAAGTTGTCGTAAGTTCATGGCAAACTTAGAAAATGTTCCAGGAGCTATTAGCTTTCACATTGGAGAACCTACTTTGAACAGGCGTTTGAAAGCCAGACTTCCTCAAGACGTGTTAGACTGATTTATAGGCATGTCTATGTAATACTTATTTGTTTATTTAACTTACTTAAATATGTTATATATATTTTTTGTTTACTGATTGTATTCATGTTACAGGGTGACTCATATATGAGCGAACCCGATAATGTTATTATCCCACTTGTTACATTTTCTGTGTATAATATGTAAAATGTTGATCCAGAAATAAAAGTGTACAAAAAAAAAAATGTCATGTACACGTTTTTAATCAGACGTAGACATCGCACTTACACTATCATCATCCTGTTCATTTGTCGATTTGACTACCTTTTTAAAAAAAGTCTGTTACACTTCTCATGATAAATGATAGCTATGTAGAATGTAGGCCTAACGACAATGTATCTACTAGGTGGTGTAAATAGTACCCTACAACAAATCAAACCATTATTTATTATACAGTGTATAGCAGCGTCAGATACAGGAAATACATAGAATATCCCAGAAATTTATACAAGCCTACACTATATGGCTAAAAAGTGCAGATAGTACTCATTTATATCATAAGCGCTAATATTAATTAATACATTTCTAACATTTTTCAATAACATTTATAACAATGAAAGTCTAGTGACTACCGTATATAAGAAGCGAGAGCGTTATACAGCTTTTTACCTGTTTCAACAGAAGATTTCAAAGTTATTTAAAATCATACTGGAATACTAGAAGAGAATTACAGTTTCTTGTTGTATAGAATCAAGAAACTTTATTACCATTGGTCATATTACATGAAATAGGCAACGTCAAAATTCTATGATACAAAATGATTAAATCTATGCATAATTCCATAGATTAAAAAAAACCAAGAACAACAAATATTACAAATTATCCTACTGTAGAGAGCATATATATTAAGGGCTACAGATTATCCAAAGAGTGTTCCAAAAATTCATGTATACTGTAGAAAGGGTTTTCAATGAGCCAGCTATTTAAATTGTTTGAGTGGCAAATTTACCAAATAATCTGGTAGCTTATTAAAAAAACTAATAGTGTTTACCTTATGAGAATTACCTGTCAAAGCCAATCTATGTTGTGGGACATCAATTTTGTTCTTTCCTCTGGTGTTGTATTTATGTGTATCTTGTCTAGTGTTAAAAAGGTGTATATTATTTTTGGTGTAGATTAAAATGTGGAATATATAGAGGTTTATGGTAGTCATTATTTTCATTTCCCTGAACAATGGACGGCAGTGCTCCGTTGGTGCCACCCCGCACATGATTCGAATTACTTTTTTTGGGTGAGTAATATTTTGCTTGTGTGTGGAGAATGGCCCCAGAGAATCAAGCCATACGCTATATGCGATTGGAAGAGACCAAAATATGTCATCCTTAAATAATCAAAAGAGACAAATTTTTTTTAATTTCCAGAATAAATATGAGACTCTACTAATTTTTTGTGTAATGTTATTTATATGCTCTGCCCAGTTCAGTTTTTTATTTATCAGTAAACCTAGTAATTTTACTGATTGATCATTTGAGTTTTGAGAAAGACTTAAAAGAATGCGTTGGGTTTTTTCAATATTGCAAGGCAATTCATTAGTAGCAAACCAGTTAAGGGATATCATTTCAGCATTTTGCATCTTTAAATCCAGTGTGATGGGACTTCTGTCAGACATCATAAGAGTTGTATCATCAGCGTAGACCACTGCATCCACATCGCCAGAAAGAGAAAGATCATTGATATAAACTATGAAAAGGAATGGTCCAAGTACTGAACCCTGGGGGACACCAACGGATGCACGACCAACCGAGGACAATTTACCCTTGACCGTCACATATTGAGTTCTATTGGATAGATAAGATTCTAAAATTTTAATTGAATTATGGGTGATACCATAGTATTTTAATTTGCCTAAAAGTTTGTCAAAAGGTACACAATCAAAGGCCTTGCTTAGATCAAACAGTGTGAGTGCCAATGATTCATTACTTTCAAAAGATAACAAGGCTTTATCAATTACTCTCATGACTGCAGTGGTGGTGGACCTTTGTTCTCTAAAGCCAAACTGATGATCAACAAGTAAATTTAAAGAATTGAAATGTTTACTAATTTGTTGATAGATGAGTGATTCAAATATTTTGGAAAAACCCGGAACTATGGATATGGGACGGTAATTTTGAGGCAATTGTTTGTCTCCTTTCTTAAAAACAGGAATAACTTTACTTACTTTTAGCAGATCAGAAAAATATCCCACCTTAAGACATTCAGTAAATATAAAAGCAAGCGAGTTAGAAATCAGATGTATAATTTTTTTAATAATAAAATTAGAAAACCAGTAAAAATCCATAGTTTTAGAGTTTGAGAATTTGGCTACAACTGTAAGTACCTGTTCCGGGCTGATAGCGTCCCATTGAAAGGGTGGAGCCCCAGGTTTCACACCAGCTATACAATCAGCTTGAGTAGCCGGTGTAGGGATTCCTCTCTTTAACTCCTGAGCACAGTTCAGAAAATAAGAATTTAATTGCTTAGGATCAATTCTGATTTCATTAGTGCGAAAAGGTGTATGTTCTTGCGTTATTATGTCCCATGCAGCCTTGCACTTATTAGATGAATTTTCTATAAACTCTTCACATGCCTTTCTTTTAGCTGTCTCTAATTCACTCCTATACAACTTCTTATAATGAATATACAACCTATAAGCTGCATTACAATCAGTAGAGCCTATCCTTGATAAATTTTTGTAGATGTCATAATAACCTAACATTTTGTTTTTTAGTGCTAAGACCAGAGTTGTATACCAGTTTACCTTATTTTTGACATTTTTAAAAGTCACAGGTTTTTTTAGAGGAGAACAATAATGCCATAGATTAACAATATTTTTAAAATAAGTATCAAATAAAGTTTTTACATCACCCATTCCATTATAAGGTAGTCCTCAATAGCACTACACTTTTCTGTTTTGAGTAATTCTATAAATTTATCTATCTGCTTATCACTCTGTGTTCTAATTAGTGTACCTGCATTTTTCGTACTCGCTATTTCTTTGTGCTTCTTATTATCAATTAAATATTTAAAAACTAGAGGATCATGGTCAGCAAAAAGGCCGCCAATTTTATGAATTTGATAATAGTCTGTGGGGAAATTCACAATTACATTATCAAGACAAGAACTCAAGCGAGTAGGTAAATTATTTGTATGAGTTAGATTCAATGATCTCAGCAGATTTAGAAAAGCAAATGTATCCTGTGACTCATTATCAATGAAATCCACATTATAATCCCCACAAATCACAACTCTACTTTTTTTTAAAAATTGCTTTAAGGGCAGTTTCAAACAAATCAAAAAATACTTTTGTGTTTCCACTTGTTGATCTATATACACTAACAATATACAAATCTAAATCTGTTATTCTAACACCACATATTTCAAAATCCATTTCAGCATAAAAATTATTTAAGTTTAGTTCATTAAATGTTATTCCACCCTTTAAAAAAATAGCTACACCCCCATTTTTTTTCATTTTACGACAAACTAAACTAGCTCTTACAAAACCTGATGGAATAAATATATCAGATTGGTCATCCTTGAGCCAATGCTCAGAAACACAAATAACATGAATATCTTCTACAGCACAGAAGTGTTCTAATTCTAAAATTTTATTGCGTATACATTGAATATTAACTTGCAATATATTAAGACTATGAGAATCTCCTCCTTTAGGGTTTCGATGCTGTACAATACTCATGCTACTATAACTAATAGATTCATCTGATATAGATACACAAGTGGGAAAGGTGGACTTTTGTTTGCAATTGGTGTCTGAATTTAAGAGGGCACTTTTTTTACTTTCCTTTTTTCTAAAAAAGGAATAGGTATTAATTTTTATCAATAAAACTATTATTTAAACCACCAGTTAGTATCTTATCATCATTGTACATGATCTCATTGAAACCATCATTCACTCTACCATGGACTACTGATTCCACATATGAGAGGGGACCTGGTTTCAGAATAGAAGAGGGGAAGACACAGAGTCCACTACTCACAGCACCAGACACACAAACATTGCTGCTGAGTTGAGGCTGTTGGTTGATCATAATCTGATGATGCTGGTCTACTCGGTTGTCCTCAGTTTGCTGGATATCATTGGAGTGAAGTTCTGTGGGCTCCTCATGATGACATGCAGCTGCCCCATCAGGAGATAACAGTTGTTAATATAGTTATGAACATTACTATTAGTTTGTAGAAGTAGAAGTTTGTCTTAAGGTTCATAATTAATATGACTTTTGTAACAATTGACTTATTTCATGCAGTGTCTTGTACGTATATTATCAATGAAATAAAGAGTTTTTTAATTTTCAGATTGATTATGACAAAATCAAGTTCTTCAGAATCAGTCAATTTGGGAAGGCAAGATGAAATTCAGGGAGATTTTATTGCATGTACGGTAACTTTACTATTCTTCGAATAATATGTAATCAAGGGAATGCAAAATGTGAAGGGATAGGAGTGCTCACGAAACAAAGTCTCTTAGCAGTATTGAAAACTGGTTCAAGAATGGAGTTAAGTTTTTTTTTTTTTTTTTTTAAGTCCCTTTTTGATCTCATTCGTTCAAATATATTGGTAATATAAAATAGAACTCAGTGAAATTAGTAAAAACGATATTTAAGATGTTAACTAATCCATAAACATTAAGTAGTTAAGAACGATTTGTTTCATAATGTATTACGTTTTAAATAAGTTATTGAAATCAGTTTTAAATCAGTGAAATGGTTGTATTCATTCATGTAAGTTGTATAGTATTCTATCACAAAGAAACCAATATCATAGATCTTTTATTATACTAGAAGGTCTATGTTTACTATTCACTCATGTATGTTATATAGTAATCCTTCACAATGAAACTAATATTTTACAATACTGGAGCTTTCTGATTTCAATGCCTTTGCAATCTAGTTTTCGTTACCATCAGACTGTTTTGTGTTTCAGCAGTGCAAACAGGTAAAATGTAACGTAGAAATGAATTAAAAACAGTACGTTTGTGTTCGTCGCATAGTGTTGGTGTTGGTGCTGCAAACTTGTAGTTTAATTACAAAAAATAGAGGTAACAGCTACAGCGGTTTTCAGTGTTGTCAGTCCTTTTTAAACCGTGTTTTGGGTTATGTAATAATTGTAATAAATCATAATGTGTGGAAACCTTATTAATATCGATATATCAATATTGTGCATGTGTTTAAGTGGGTGTTTGTGTTTATAATTTAGTCAAATCATTTCTTATGGTGTCCTCAAAGAAAATCCATTTTACCAAAGGTAAGCTCAGCATAACCTATATTGGATATCAAAAGACTATCAACAAAATGTTGATAAAGAAATAATAAAAGAAATCATTATAGCTGAATCAGCCAAACAAAAAATATTCTAATTGAAACTTTTAAAGAATTTATCAAACCTAATATGGCCTATTGTTAGGTTAGTGATCTTGTTAATTCTTAATAATAGACTTCTTGCTAGCTTAGTGGTTGGCACTTCTGCTTCATTTGTTCAAATCCTAGGTGGTCAATAGAAATTTGCATGCTGGGTTTGGATCATTGTTCTCTAATAACATATGTAGAATAAGTTAAAAAAATGTCACAGATGTAAACAGATAATGAAAAGTAGAATAAGTTAAAAAAATTTCACAGGTGTAAATAGAAAACCCATACACGTACAATAGCATTGACCCACCAGCCCACCCATACATGTACAATAGCATTGACCCACCAGCCCACCCATACATGTACAATAGCATTGACCCACCCGCCCACCCATACACATACAATAGCATTGACCCACCAGCCCACCCATACACGTACAATAGCATTGACCCACCCGCCCACCCATACACATAAAGTGGTATTGACCACCAGCCCACCCATAAACATACAGTGGTATTGACCACCAGCCACCCATACACATACAATAGCATTGACCTACCCGCCCACCCATACACATACAGTGATATTGACCACCAGCCCACCTAGAGGCTTAATTATAACTCGGATACGATAAAAGCCGGATAAAACATAAGTCATAAATAACTTGGTTTTATTGGAGAATCACGTTTAGTAACTGATAACAGACAGTATGTGTAAGCAGGCGTACTGTCTGTTATAAAAATAATACCCATAAACGAACAGTGGTATTGATCCTCCCACCCAACCATACACATACAGTGGTATTGACCCACCCGCCCACCCATTCACGTACAGAAGTATTGACCCACCCACCCACCTATACACGTACAGTGGTATTGACCCACCTGCCCCCATTCACGTACAGATGTATTTACCCACCCACCCACCTATACACATACAGTGGGTCAATACCGATGTACGTGTAAGGGTGGATGGGTCAATGCCTTTGTACGCGTATGGGCGGGTGGGTGGGTAAATACCACTGTACGTGTAAGGGTGAGCGGGCGGGTAAATGCCTATATGTGCTTGGACTATATTCAACGAGTGAAGTACTGACCGTTAGCTCAGTTGGGGACTTGAACTTTGAACATTGCACTCCACAGCCTCAAGTTACGCCATTGTGGACTGAGTCACCACAATGGCAAAAATAGTTCGTAAGAGAAAATGACTGTGTGTTAATAAACAAATGACTGACAGTCTAAATAAATTAGTTTTTTATGTATGTTTATATTGATAGCTTGGTTGGTTATGGAATACTGCTGTTCGTGTATGGGCGGAGCACTGTGCGTGTATGGGCAGGTGGGGTCCTAAATACGAATTTGAGGACTATTTTGGTATACATTAATATTGTCTATTGATTATTAAGGATAGCCACTGATTTGGGCTGGT
>JAQJVL010006220.1:0-30362 GCA_035578905.1 Stictocephala bisonia
AAACTACCCTGGCATATCCTAAAACTTGGAGAAATTCCAATGATTTTGTAAAGATTAAAAGTATGTACTGGTACTTGATTGTGTTTGTTAATCGGACTTTGGATACAGTTGTTCTTTGCAAGAGTACTGAAGAATATCTCCTTTTTGAGTATATATTCTTGGAAAATTCGATAAGTTTAAAAGAAATAGAGTTGAACTGAGATGGGTTATGGAAGAATAACTCATTTTCAGTATAAAAACTTGAGAAATTTAAAAAAATAACATTGATCTGATTGGTATGACAATGTAAAGAGTCGAACTTGAAAAACTGGGAATGTTTCGATAAGTTTAAAAGATATAGGTTGAACAGAGAAATATTATGGATAAATATCTCGTTTTGAATGATAAAGCTTAAGAACTATTGATTAAGTTTAACCTTTTCACTCAGATAGAGTTAAATTTAGAAAGAGTATAGAAGAATGTAACCTTTGAAGAATACAAACTTGGGAAAATTCTATTTAATTCTTTTTAAATTCTTTTAAAATTCTTTTTAAGTTCAAAATTTAAAAGACATAAAGTTGAACTTGAAAAGAGTAAGGAAATACTATCTCCATTAGAGTATAACATTTACAAACTTGAAAAATTTCTTTTACATTAAAAAAGACACGGAGTTGAACTTACAAAAAAGTAAGGAATACATACTTTAAATTTAGAAAAGAGTCAAAGTATTAGAACTGAGCTTGGAAATAGTATAGAACAATATCTCCTTTTTACTGTAACAACTTGAAAAAACATCGATTAAGTTCGAAATGATAGCAAGTATTATTACGTGCTTGGATAGGTTGATAGGACTATAGATAGAGTTTGAGTATGTAAGAATATCTCCTTTTGAGTATTAAAACTTTTGAGTATATCCCAAAAAATATGTATATTTGATATGAGTTTGGAAGAATAAGTTCTTAGAAGTAACAATAACAATTTGGAGACATTCCAATGATTTTGTAAAGTGTACAGTACGTACACTTGTAAAGTCGCCGGCAGTGCGTCACCAAACACCAAGATTTCAGTCACCGAGCATGTAGTATCGTTTTGGAACCATGTCCAGATCCAATTTCAATTCAGTAACAAGCGAATAGGTGACAAGCGCCGTGCGCATATGCAATTCACAATAGCGTAGTTCATTCTATATCCACTTGTAGCAGTGCGAGCTGTACTGAATTCCTGTCACTGGTATTTCTCACTTTCTGTACCAGTGACTATCGGTGACAAGCAAATACCAGTGACAAAGTCACCGGTACGCAAATATCACCCATCCCTAATTTACAGTGTCTCACTCGTCTGTTCTACTCCAGTGGGAGCATAACTGTTAATATTCGTATAAACTCTACTCATAACGCCTTTACCACTTCGCATTGTCGAATGAACATTTACGTATTGAAGCCGTTGTGTGAAATACTATGTCAGTCTTGGATAGGATGAACCTTCCAGACTTCGGAGCCGTTGCAGTCCCAGGAACCCCTGCCATCTAAATTCTCATCAGCGTGGAATACTACAAAGACGACAAGGTGTTCGTCAGTGATCCATTATTATAATACTAGTAATACAAATCTTTCGGATTAAACTCATTAAACTTTCAGGAATCATCCACCATCACTAAGGAACAGACAAATCCTACAGTTTTTATTTTACTAAATACAGTCCACTTTTCGTCATAAACTATATCAACGCTAACATAGATCGTCAACAGATATGAAAACGCCATCCTGGATAAATTTCCAATCTAGTGCGTTCAGCTAAGGGTCCATGAGTGAAGTCGTAAATAAGTTGTAAAATAACCTTACTGCTTCTACCAATTTGTTATCGAATTCACAAATTTACTTTTAAAAAATCAAGTAAGTTAGGTACATACAAACCATCACATTCTGGAATATCCTTGAGAAATCTCTCAACCGGATGAGGCAACTTACCATATGATGAAATATTTAAATCAGATCCTGCCGGAAATTTACTACTCTGAACACTCATTGAACTCAGTCCAAAAGACCCGGAAGCTTCTACCATTTTGGCACCAGCAATTTGTTTAAAGTTGGAGCAATTAGTTTTTTTTTACCATTGAAAACGTGGTACCAGAAGATTCCCCAGAACCACTTGGAAAAACAGGGGCAGAGACTCAAATAGCCACTGAAGATGGTTTATGATCGTGGCTTATCAAGCTTTGTTGAAACTCGTCCTCTATCTCCCCTTTACGAGTTATTTCCTGCTTAATACTGTCTTTTCCTTAAACAGATTTTATAGTAAACTTCATTCGTTTAATAAGACTATAGTTCAACCTGTTGTTTTTGAGAAAAACAAGTAAATATATTTTTGTGTACTTTATTGATTTAAAAATAGACCTTGTAAATAATAGGATGATTTTTTAAATTTTGTAACTACTAAGTTCAACAAAAAATAAAAGGAAACGTCCTTATGCAATGAGCTTGTATTACATTCTGTTTTTTAAAGGGAGAATTAAATTAATTTTTAGGAAATAAAATTGAGGGGTTCATTTTAGAGGTAGTCATGATAGTTTCAGAGCAGGTCATGTGATACTGCCAGAGCTGGTGAGGACTTCTGCGACTCTGATAATATCATTTCCTGGTGGGTAGGTGAGTCAATACCATTGTACGTGTATGGGTGGGTGGGTAAATGTTGACACTGAAGCAATATATTGGTTGATTAATCTTTATTCTTTTTTTATTGTTTTAATAAAATATTATGAAACTCTGTTGTTAAAAAATCTAATACTTTGTTGTACATTTTTGTAGTGTGCTTGCCATCAACGTGAACACTACTAGAGAAGTCTTGGGTGTCCGTCTTGGATGGCAATGAAGGTTCAGATGTTGGGTAGTGGGAAAAAACTGAGTGTCAGACTTGTCTGTTAGCTGAAAATCAGACCAACACTACGTTGTTCATATTCCACGTAGGTCCCTTAGTTACCCACCCATACACGTACATTGGTATTGACCAGCCCGCCCGCATATACGCATACAGTGGTATTTTTCTGGTAATTCTGCCAATCTTCCAATGTAAAGGAGGTGTGTTATCTTCATGCACAAGGATAAGATCTCCTACTTCTAGGTCGATAGCAGGCTTATTCCACGTAGGCCAACGTTGGAAAGTATGCAAGTATTCCTTCTGCCAACGTTTCCAGATATGTTTCGATTGGATTGAATGAGCTTTTACCTTCTGGTCTATTCATACGTAAATCTGTAGCGTCAAGTTCTGGTATACTAACAAGAGGAGCTCCTGTGAGAACATGCCCTGGAATCAGAGCTTCAAGTTCTCTTGGATTTACTTGTCAGTGGAGTAAGCGTGTAGCATGTTTTTGTGAGGCTCGTGAGAGGGTGGAGTGCTATATGTACTTAGGTGTAATATTTGATAATAGACTCAGTTGGACAGCGCATATACAGTTTTTGAATCCTAAACTACGTCGATGTGTGTATATGTTTAAAGTTTTGTTTAGAATACTTAATTTGAAGTTACTAAGAACAGTGTACTTTGCTTATATATAGTCAGTGTTACAATATGGAATAATTGCGTGGGAAGGAGCATATTCTTCATATATTCAACCTTTATCAATAACACAGAAGGTAATTTTAAAAGCAGCTTTGAAAAAACAAATACATATCCGTCAGATCATCTCTTTGAATCATTTTATGTTTTAGATGTTAAACAATAATTGTTCATTAATAATTATTGTTCATTAATGTTTGGCTTTTGTATAGTTTTAAACATGGCCACAGTTTTTACGAAACCGTTCATTACCCCTACGCCACCAGGTACCAAGTAAATATAGGTATAAATACAACTCGTGTAACGAAATCAATCAATAGGACAAATGGAATGTACTAGGCTCATATTTTATTTTATAATCTTCCGCAAGAGATGAAAGCCATAGATTTTGATCGTAAAACATATTTTAAGAAAAAAATTACAGTATGGTTACTAGGGCTGGGCAGAGATACTTCCAGTGACTTGCTATGGTCAGCGTAAATCACATGACGGTCAGCCCGTTTTGGATATGTTCGGAGCAATTGAAATGATTGAGAGAGACATTGATTGAGTAAGTAAGGTAAGCAAGCGTGTAGGATATATGTAGAATGTTTATTGGAGAATAAGCGTGAGTGTGAGTGAGTCAGTATTGGTGAGGTTGAACGTGAGTATGAGTGTGCAATGTATTGTCATCTTGTGAGTGGTTTGAATGTGAGTATGAGTATGCAATGTAGTGTCATCTTGTGAGTGGTTTGAATGTGAGTGTGAATGTTGCAATATAAGTGTCATCGTTTGAGTGGTTTGAACGTGAGTGTGCAATGAGAGAGTCATCTTTTGAGTGGTTTGAATGTGAGTGCTCAATGCACAATGAGAATGTCATCTTTTCGAGTGGTTTGAAAGTGAGAATGAGTGTGCAATGTAAGTTCATCTTTAGTGTTTGAACGTGAGTGTGGGTGGCAATAAGTGTTATCTTTCGAGTGTTGAACATGAGTGTAGTATGCAGTGATAGTGACATTTTTTCAACTCCTTAACTCTATTTTACTGTTAGTTTATGTTAGTTTCCATTATTATACGTAATTTTACACATCTTCACAATGTTTGTTAGTTTCTTAATGTTTTAGTTTACATTATTAATTGTTTTAGAATTAAGTATTTAGTATTTATTAACAATTCATAAACTGAATGAACTCAGCTATCACCCACAGGTGGCGGCTTTTCTCATATTGTTTGTAAATGTTATGTGTATTATTTTCTGAGATCAATAAAGATTATTATTATTATTAACTCAATATGAACAGCTTTGGTAGATAAGAGTAGTATAAATTGCCTACAAATCCCCCACCCTAAGTCAAGGGGGGTCCGCCGCTGCAGCTGCATCTGTGATAGGATAACATGGGTGTGGTCCAGCCTTGTCCTTTACTGCACTTGTTTTCCGACAGCTGAGACCTGAATCTGTGTTGTAATTGGCAGCTGTTTTCCTGTTGTGGAGACGGTACTTGTTGAAGGACGTAGTGCTTAGCCTATGTAATACAAACCACGAGCTAGCGGGAGTCTAAAGAGAAAATAAATACTTAAGTAGGAAAAAAGTTTGTTTATTGTTCTTTGTATAACACAATGTGTGTATATCTTTTTCGGTCAACTCCTCAGTAGCTCCGGATCGAAGAAATACTTCATCCTGGTCATCAGCGGTGGTATTATTTTCCCCCTTACACCTGACGCCCGCAGTATTTTCGCATCGTGCTGTAGCTGCATCTTGTAGGAACTTGCAAAACGGAGCATTGCTGTAGTGGTCCTCATCCGGATTGTCACCGTCCAACCAATCGTGTATAGACAGGCTGCAATATAAACAGAGAACCACATCTCGATCGCAGGCGTGTCGTACGAATCCAGACTCTGCGATATCTTTTGCGGATGGCTTTCTGAGCGTCCAGATACCAAAAGTCTTCTCCCTGACAGCGGAATCATTCATATTGACTAGCTTTGGATTTTTGGTGCTCCAGTCAGCCATGTGGTTTGGCAGTGATTCTGCTGCAAACAAAACGAGGAGCGTGCAAACTGTGGTAAAGACACGGACGGTGCTCCTGTGGTTCTACCGGCCTACCTGTACAGTCCTCATCCATTGACCAACCTGATTCCTGTAGTACAGGTGAATAGCCCCACAACCCCATATCAAAGACTACTCATCCTAGCCAAAGAAACCTCTCCAAAATCTTTGCATTTAACGAGTTTTCAGTGAACAACAGCTGCATATCGTTGCAGACACTTGTGAGTGCAGCTGTCAGTGACTCATAATCTGTGTAGCCAACATTGAAATCCAATCCAACGTAGTGTCGACTCAGCCATGCGTTGGAGGAAGTGACCCTAGGATCTTCATACCAGTAATCTTGCGTACTCCTTAGGTGGCTTCAAAATGAAATGCTGTTCTGACCTAGAGTCCACGTCGACAACACTCACCCCCTTGATAATTTCTTTGCGCTCCCTGCTGAGGAATGTGCTAAAGTCGATACACGGTTTTCGAATAATTTTTGAGAGCACTGTGTGCACAGTGGGAGACGTTTGGTGACTGGTGTGCCGCTTGAGGTGATGGTCCTTATATGCACGAGGTATTGGGAGGGGCCTAGGCCACTAGACGTACAAGGTTGGTGGTAGGGTTGTAAGTAAACGACTTGTCGTGTATAATGAGGCAGTATGCAGTGGTGTGTTCTGGAAACTCTTCGTCGGCCTCAAACTCCAGACGAATGTCCATGGGCACCACCCTGATGGACTCGTTTTGCTTTGAACAGTCGATGACAATTAGCGGTGCTAAATCCCTAAACATCTCCTTGGTAAACATTGTGTGGGCAGGCGTACGATACTAAGATTTGGAGAAGCACAAAAACATGTCATAGAGCACTGCATAGTGTTTTTTTTTTTATCCACCTTGAGATCATCGTATGGGTAGACGATTGAATTCAGATGTAGCTTAACGTTTCTGACTTTACAGTGATCAAAGTGCGAGGCATTTTCCTTCGTGTTGTTTTTCTTGCTCTTCTGAAAGCCGACAATGACGTAACATGGCTTTTCCAACTGGCTTGCAGTCCTCACTGTCCACGATTGTCTGCTGATTTTTGGTAGAGCCCGGTACGCATAGAGCTCCTAATTCCTGTACTCGAGAGGTATGTCAATTCCACGATTAAGCTGTTTGAGCAAGACCACACGTTGCTCATCACTCAGAGTGACGTACGGAATACGCCACGACAGCTTGCTGACCACCACTTTAACACCTTCCACATTGGTATCAGCGACACCCCCACGGGAGGTCTCAGTTGCCACCATACCGCGTTCTTATCGTTAGCCGAGCGTATCAGGACCAACTCATGGAGGGAATTAACAAAGAATTTCTGATAAGCCAAATCGAAAATGCTGTTGAAATACACACAAAAGTTAAAGTATCCATTTGCATCCATGGTAGATGTAGACAAAGCAGAGCCTAAATAATCGGAAGATGCAACCCACCCTGGATTCCCCATACACTTGAGATGTTCTTCACTGTACGAGATGTAGCCCTTCATGATTGTTCTAATGCCTGGGTTGCGCACACGATCAACTTCAATCCCATTAAGTTCATATCTTATCACGTCAAAGAGATAGGCAAACGCATTGTTTACAAACTGTGTTTTACTTGGCTTCCCCCTACCATTTTCCAGCAATAGCTTCCCCTCTACATAGAGATAGCTTAAAGTCGGTACAACACAGATAATCTGCTGCTGGATGGGAATCCGTATTTCATCGGAATTGTTTAGCGTCATCGAGGCATACGGCAGGTGGGTATGCCACTCAATATGTGTGATGGTATCATCGAACGGTGCACTTTGAGCCAAACTCTAAACATCCATTATAAAAGCACTTGATAGCCGAGAGAGCGTACAAATCTCTTGTTTCTCGCTGTTAATCGTCTGACGGACAGGCGACTAGGGTTAACCTGCACTCTGTGTCCATAGTTTAAATAGGATACGTACACGAACCCCATTTCTACGGCGACCTCCTCAATTGCAGACGTATCGTGATGCGCTCTCCTCTGAAATTGACCGGCTCACCCTCTTGGTCCGTTATACGTAGCGTGATGTTTTGTATGTGAAGTGTGACCACTGGTAAGTAGACCACGGGTGTTGGCTCTTCAATTACCTTGAATCCGGCGCCATAACTTGGAAAGAACTGGTAGATGACGTGAGCAGGCTCTCCATTTATAAAAGATCAAATGTTACAGTGAACAAAAATCTAATCCACCTTAAATATGTCAACAATCCTTCAGCTTTTGGATACCTCACCGGCAGCCAAATTCATAGAATATAAGCCCAACAACCTGCCCATTGAGTCTGCAGGTGTCAGGTCAACAGGAAAGTTACACCTTAGCCGCGTCTCCAATGTATTGTTGTTGGTCTCCAAAGCCAAAAAGTATTGTGTATCACTATCTTCAACTGCCCCTCTAGGTAAGAAGCAATAGCCTTCACTTCATAGGTACCTTCGGGTATAGTGATAACATTACCATCGCCAAAGTGGAACTTGCTGTTACCACTGTCCACATTAGGTATTGAGTTGTATGACTCAAAACTGAAGAATGGCACCTCATAGTTGTGCTGTGGCTCGAGTTCCACTGCCGTAAAGAATTAGGTCGAGAGTGTAGACTCCTCACCAGCGAATGTGATCACCAAGGACATGACTAAGTAATAATACTAGTTTCCTGAATATATACATACTTTTATTACCAAGGTAGTAAGAGATAGGCAAGACAAAGGTGACCACATATTTCAGTATCTGTGTCAACGGATTGATACCCAGTCTCATTGTGAGATATGAGACTTCCGCTCAGGTAACGTTGAAGCTCCAGGGGTGGTCTCAAATTACCATAGCTATCAAAGTTTTTCACGTGTTGACTATCTTTCTTGAAACAAACCCAATATATTCCACGTCCGCTGATCGTATCCAGATTCACTATAGTAGCCTCTCTCTTACAAGGATGCCTTGGCAGATCATCTCGCATGAAACTGCCACAAAAGTGTGGAATTCTCAAGCGTCTCGCCCACTCTGTCAGATCGACATCATACAATGTCCTGTTGGGCAGTACCTTTAGGATTGTTTTGCATACCGTGTGTAAGGTGTCATGTATAAACCGAGACCACCCTTCCTGTAGGGTTTGAGAAATAATCCTTTGCCATTACGTAATGCAATCGCCTCCATAGTCTCATTATGACGCTGTAGCTCGGTCAATCTCTTTCTAGCATCCTTGGTCTCGGATATGGTCTTTGCTACACCTGCGGCACCACCTGCTAAGCTTCCGATTGCACTGAGACCTGCAAAGATGGGCAACAAAGGCAGCAAGCCTCCACTTTTTGGCAGTGGAATAACACGCTCCTTACCACCTGCCCTGATCAATCTCCCCCTCTTCATGGCTCTAGCCGCCTTAAGGGCAGCGCTAGTAACAGCACGCATGCGTTTCGTTTCCACTGCTCTGGATGACTTTACACCCATGCCTTTAATCGCCAGTCGAGCACGTTTAACAAGAACCTTAAACGTCATGGAAGAACCTTTCCGCCCACCCTTACCTTTCGTCACGCTTTTCGTACCGCTACCGGCACCCGATTGCTTTTAGCATTCATTGCTGTAGTGACAAGCCAAGCAGCTGCCTTTTCACCAAATGGTGTATATTTAGCGTCGTACCTCTCCCAAGATTTGTCGGACATCGGCAGCAAAAATACGATCGGCAACCCTTCGTGACGCAGAATCCTTGTGCTGATGATATGCAATGTCATGGGACTTGCAGAGTTCGTCCAGAGGATTCAATCCTTTATCTCCTCATGTGAGACGCTCTTGTAGCTTAGTGCCAGGTCCAAATTAGCGATACCCTCCAGGCAAGCTTAGTTCAAATGGGAGCACATCAATAACAAGATTAAGGAACCCGGCTCCTTTGCAACGCTGGCGCATACTGATCCTCAGCCTATATACGGTGTGACCTTTATAGGAAACGTATTAGTTGCCACACAGGACCTAACAATGAAGTTCTCAAAGCAGAAAACTGGTTTTACAGTCAACAACGCCTTTCAACAGAAGCATGGCACACTGTTGCCAGACTCAATACGCTGTCTCATGAGTGGACCGTCCGGATGTGGAAAGGCCAACTTAATGTTTGCCCTCCTTACGGACCACCACGGTCTTCAGTTTACCAACCTATATGTTTTCAGCACATTCTTACAGTCATATACGTCCTATCTAAGTACGCATGGGTGGTTGATGGGTTCCGGTTCACAACAAGGGAGCAAAGACGGTGACAGAGGCCATGGAATTGGTGTTGAATAAAAGCAATCCCCGGGTACCGACACATCTTCAAATGGATCAGGGGACGGAATTCTTCAACAAGGAATTCTCAGCTCTTATGAAACGCTACGGTATTAAGCATTACAACACGTTTAGCACTATGAAAGCAGCAGTAGTGGGGAGATTCAACCGGACCCTAATCGGTTGGCTGTACAACAAGTTTTCCATACAGGGTAATTACAAGTGGATATCAGTACTACCACGAATGCTTATTCGATACAATGCACAGATTAATAGGGATGGCACCAAAGAATGTGGATCCACTAGTGGATGTGGAGCAGTTGGATAAAATGTTGAATAGCAAGCCGATACGAAAGGCATCGCACAAGCCTCGTTTCAAAGTCGGAAGCGTGGTAAGAATTTCGAAGCACAAGTATGCGTTTGCCAAAGACTACACACCACCATGGACGACGGAACTATTTACGATCGACAAGGTTCACTCAAGAATACCGCCTGTGTATACACTTAAAGATGTAAATGATAAGATTATACGCGGTACTTTTACGAGCAAGAGCTACAAAGGACAAATTTCCTAATATCTGGTAGAGAAGGTACTTAAAAGGAAAGAAAACCGTGTTTACGTCAAGTGGTTAGGATTTGACAAGAGTCATAACTCGTGGATATAATAGGCTAACGGGTGGTTCGGTGGCTCATTGTACCGTGAGGATGAAAAGAAGACACGTGATAGGTAAATTTGGAAATACATTAGTGGATCCCCACCATTTGAAATTTGAAAGTACGCACATTTCAGCTGACAACAAAAACCTAAGATATTTAGCCGAACCCGTAGAGCCTCATGATTCTACGACAAAATCATATGTGGATCTATCTATCGGCGAGCTTTCAAGCCGGGTACTTACACTGGAGAGACTTTTTGACAAGGAATGCATGCGTCTTAGTATGGACAAAACCGGTTGGGATGGACGTAACTTGAAAATATCCAACGTTGGAAGAGCTAAACATCTAACCAACTGTTCTATTTTACAACAGACATGCACTTATGACGAACAGATACAGACCTTTAGATGTGGTGGTCAAACTTATAATTTAGTACAAAACTCAGCGAATGCACCTTTCGTAGCTACTCGGCTCGGATCGGTCTTTGGTCCACTTGAACTAGTGGAATATGGAACTACCAAGATAATTGTACCCACAGAGTATGTGAGGTGGAGACCTATTAACGGGGCATCGGTATTTGGTGGAAACCGACCTAAGGTTTGGGATGAAAAGGTGAAAGGATTCGTCGAGCTGTCAAATGCCAGTTGAACAAAGAGTCTGTAAGTCAGTAACCCCGGACACGTTCAAGGTTGTCCCTGCATGCCAGTTGGACAAAGAGTCAGCCCGCACCAACCTCGTTCAAGGTTGTCCCGTCGACCTTCAATCCCCACTGTCACCAAGGTTCAGTCTTTAGATATCACCAAGGCTCAGTCTAGCAATGGATTTCGCTGCAGCTACCACGTCACGTTAGCGTAAGCGTACCAAGTCGACATGTGCCTACAAAGTGAGTGACCGACACTACTCTTGATATAGCCTTATTGCAACACTTAATGATGATGCAATACTTTATGTGATCAACGTTGAGCCTTCAACACCTAAGGTACAATACTACACGTATCCACCTGTAGAAGCTTACATCCCTACAGCACCATCAGCGCCAGCAGCCTCATCACAACAAAAGTGGGAACCTCGTCTTCTACTACGACAATCCTACAGAGTCGTCAATCAAGCTGATGCAGTGGATGGACTGGAATCCTCACACACCTTCCTAGCAGCCATATACATAGTCAATAATCAGACCAGTGTCACGTTGAGCTATGAAGACCTCTTGGGTCTGAAGAGTGTAGGAAGGTATATAGACAAATACTTTCACAAAGGCGTATCCTTTCAACCGTTCTACTTCAGCACACTGCTAGTGGAACAGTGTGAAAATGCTACTATATCTTAGTGTAACTATCAACTACAGCCGAATATTGTGCTAGGCATACGGTCTAATCAGCAGCAGAGTGAATCGAACATCTTAAAGCAAGCTTCCACCGTACTACTACAAGCAACAGGTTGGTCCTCATTGAGAAAACTTTTCGATTGTCTAGAATCCTACTACAACAGTCCTACTAGTATGGACTGTTCGCCCCTTGTACGGTCACTGGTGACACGATATAGTAGATACTTTAGCAAGCACTATCGAACACGAGCGTTGTTGATTCCGAGCTCTAGTCACCTACGTAAGGAGCTTGTTCGCATCGTCAGTACGACTTGCCTACTTTCCTACAAGAGCTGGATGAGCTTCATCTTCCACCCGAAGAAGACGGTGCCATGGGCCATGGGTCGATGCCGAGGTTAGAAGATATTGTGCACTGAATGAATAAGAATAAGAATATTTATTTTCTCAAATTTACATTAATACTCTCGTTCTATACTACAAATTATTTCATAGATGTACCCAATAACAAAATAAATAAATAATGTTCATGTCCCTTAATTGCAAATACACCACACTATTTTCACTACAACAATACCAGGACTGACCACTAATACTATAAAAGAACACTAATACTATAAAAGAACAATGCCAGCATCAAGAAAAATGCACATCCATAAAACAAAACAAATACACAATGCAAAAATGAGAAAATTTACGATCTCAAAGGCTATGCCAGATTTGAGGTGCGTGCATATATAATTCTTAAAACATAAATCAGCGATCAGAAAAAAACAAACTAAACAGAATTTACAGATTAATCAGTGCTTAATATTTAACATTATTTTTACAGTATGTACATAGTTAAACATAAGTGCATTCATAGAAATAACTAGCTTTTGCAAGACAAAATCCTACATTTATTAAGTACCATGTACACAACTATACAGACATTCTAAGTACACACTCATACAAACATGCATACACTAAAATAAATATATTTTTCTTCATTTTGCACCTTATGCTTCAATTTCCAATAAACTGTCAACCCTTTCTATTTGTATCAGCCAAGTTTTTAGTCTTTTCAAAAAGATGTTTTTATTTATAGTAATTTTTATATGATCAGGCATTTTATTATAAAGCCTGGGTGCCACAAAATTAAAAGTTTTAGTGAAAAAAGTGAAGTTTGGCTTTGGTACATAGACTTCATTATATTTTCTCAGCCTTTTTTTAAATACGATTCGATTATTATTGTAGTTATTACTACTTCTGCTATAAAACAGTTTAATAACATTATATATCAACAAATTCTTCAATGGGAGTAGTTTTAATTGCAAAAATAAAGGACGAGATGGACTTCTTGAAGACTTTTTTAAAATTAATCTTATAAAATGTTTTTGCTGTATATATATATATATAGGATCAAAATTTGAGCTATAAGTGCCACACCAAAAAGATATTGGTCAAAAAGAATGTCTTAGACTCTGTTGTTGACAACCTAATGTATATGTCTAAATTATGATAAATAAATGCTATTCTATACTATTATCTTAATTTATAATTTGGCGTTATTGAATAAATAGTCAGTTGTAGTTAATACCTAAAGTGTATTTGCATTCACTGTCACTGCATTATCATGTCTGTGGACATCTGTCCAATCTTACTTTTCGCAACTGTAAAGCTGAAATAGCGGTGCTAGAATACACCAATCACACCAGGAGGATGCAGATTTGAGCACAGTTTTAATAAACCTTCTGGGAAGAAATTTTATAATGTTGAGTTATACTATAAAATTTCCAATTCATATAAGACCAAAGTTCAGTATAGTCATCATTTTCAGTGCTGAGCGCTTTTGAGAAAAAGCAATTACGATACAGAAAATAAATATCATTATTATCGTTATTATGAAATTTGTAATAGTTTCAGTAAAAATGAGCTTATTCGGAATAACCTGGCCAGAAATCTGGATTAAGATAGGTGGGATGTTTGTTTAGTATCATAAATTGAATTTTATCTAGGCTCTCTAAATCAATGCATTAAGAGTTAAATGGAAGTTTTGTTTTCTTCATCCACAGATTTTTCAATGTAGTTCGTATATGATTATGTATGTAACCCTTGAAGGGCACTGATTTCGTCGATGCCATCGACATTTTCTTCTGAGTCTATTAGACGACAAGTCTCTTCAAGACACAAGTCATAGAGTTTCACTGCCATCCTGGATTGCATTATTAGCGTCCTCCTCGCCTAGGGAATAGTGTCCATAAGTCAGTGTCTGTATTCCACATTCTAGTATATGTCTCTTGTCATCATCTCTAGATAAGGACTTTTTTACTACAACTGTAGAATAAAGTTGAAAGTTCTTTCCATAAATTATGTTAAAACGTTCCTTTTCTGGCTCGATTCCTGCAAGTAATGTCTTTTTGTAGTAATTGAATTTAAAATGTTTCTCTTCATAAGATGATTTGACTCCCTTTGCTTTTAATTTAACTACCTTTGCATCGTCCTCTTTAGAGCTGAAACGATATGCGTATAGTTCAAAGTCAAATTCTTTATTGTGTAGAATGACAATGTTATAATTGTATTACACTCATCATTAAATAAGTCTACCTTAAATTTAAAGATTGTACAAGAAACTTAATAAATGTACGGTAACAAAAAATATAAACTTCTCCCAGAGCTATGCAAAACAAACCAAATCTGTATAGACTATTTCACTTTTATGCTATGTATCCGATAAATACTCACCAACAGAGTAAAAAGCTTTTATTAAAAGGTGATTACGGAGTAGTTTTTTGAATCTGATCGGGTTATTTTCTAGTTTAATATTTTGTGGCAATTTGTTAATTTTGGCCCCATATTTTGAGGGAGTGAGGCAGTACGCTGGAGTCGGTGGGGAACTTGCCTACGTTGGTCACGGGATCTTGTGTTATAATTGTGGACGTCTGAACCAACTTTGATGAAATCATATTTGAATCTGTAGTACAAAATCATTTCATAGATGTATAATGAGGGAAGGGTCAATATTCCTAATGATTTAAAAAATGTTTTACACGGTGCTCTTCTACGTACACCTACTATGGTTCGTACAGTTCTTTTCTGCCGATAAAATACCCGCAGGAACTCTTTACGCGATGCTGAGCCCCACAGAACAATCCCATACCGTAGCCATGACTTAATCAGGGAGTTATAGATTAGCCGCAAAAGGAAATAGTTTTGGTATTGAGCATATCTGCTAAGTAAAAATAATTGTGAAGACAATTTTGAGCATATCGTATCTATGTGCTTTCCCCATGTAAATTTACTATTAAAACTTAGTCCTAAGTACTTGTCCAATTCTAAAGGTAATTTGAACTCATTCATGACGATCAGTGGATCGTCATCTAAACTAAAATGAATAGAAAAAGGAATACTTTTTGTTTTTGAAAGTTTGACGTGTAAATTATTGTTGTTTAAGTACTGATATAACTGTTAGCTGTAAGAAGCAGTTTCTTTCGAGATCTTCTAGTGATTTCTCTCGGAAGAGTAAGGCAATATCGTCCGCGTACATTTTAATATGTAAATCAGGAAAACCTAATGTTAAGCTGTTTGTGAATAAAATAAACAATATCGGCCCCAAAACTGAGCCTTGAGGAATACCGAATTTCAATTCCAATTTAATAGATTTTACATTTTTAACCTGGACACTTTGCGTTCTATTTAGCAAAAATGATTTAATCCAATGGAGGGCTACGCCTCACACTCCTATACGACTAAGTTTGTAAAAGAGCACTTCGTGATCTAGGCAATCGAAGGCTTTTTGTAGATCTAGAAATACTCCCACAGATTTATATTTTTTATCCAAAGCATCGATTGCATTGGTTGCAAATTCCGCCATCGCATTAGTTGTATTTTTCCCTCTAACAAATCCATACTGTTCTTTACATAATAAATTATGCTTGGATAGAAAATTTATTATTCTATTTGCAAAAACGTGTTCAAAAATTTTGGAGAACGTTGATACATTTGCAATCAGGCGATATTTTTCCAGAGTACTTATATCGCCGTCCTTATGTACAGGTCGTATAACAGCTTGTTTCATTTCCTGCGAAAATAAACCTTCCATCAAAGAAGAATTGATAATATTCGAGAGAGGAGCACATAAGGCATTTCCACATTGGCGAACTAATTTATGTGATATGCCATCGTATCCGGAGGCACTTGTGTTTTTCAATTTCATTATTACTCTATAAATTTCTCTAGGGTCTGTAGGCGTAAGCATGAGTGTACTAGAGCAGGTTTTATCGGATTGTGACTGTACCGGCGGTTCGGTTATCAAAGAGCTAATTTTTTACCAACATTAGTGAAATAAGTTTTTAAAACTTCCGGATTTGGCATGACTTCAGGTGACAAAGTGGGTTTTTGTTCCTGTCTTGATCTATTACTGTCCACGCCTCCTTTCCCAAATTATCAGTTTGGCTTAGGCGTTCATATAAGTGTGCCAATTTAGCAAACTTTATAACATTTTGGTAAATCCTTCTGTAATTTTTATAATAATCTTAAAAGTCTTGTTTTATTAGTTTTCCTCCTGAAATCAAGTCCTTTAAGTTTTCGAGGAGAAATAATTATACCCTTTGTAATCCAGAGAGGTTTCCCTTTTCTTTTAACATTTAGTTTTGATTTAATTGGACAGGCTGTTAAAAAATAGTAATTAAATATGTTAATAAAACTAATAAATTTGTCTCTGGCATTATAGTGATCATTCAAAGTTTCCCACGACTCTTTGTTTAGTAAATAATTTAGAGTTCTTAAATTTTCCGGGCATGTATTGGGTGCACTGAAAGTGCTCTTCCCTAAGCGTGAAATTTTGTACTTTCTCCTAAGTGGCTTTTTCTGACCAAAAATTAGAAGGCGCCCAGGCCTTCCCTCATCCTTCAATGGAACCCGTGACATCCATAGTACACACCCCTGTAACCGAGGATGAAGTGGCCCATGTGATTCAGACACTTAACTCAAAAAAATCATGTGACATCAATGGAATGTCTACATGGTTACTCAAAAAATGCTACATGCAGATTTTGAAACCACTGACAATATTATTAAATTTTTATTTTGCGTCCGGACGTTTCCCCAACATTCTCAAAATTGCAAAAATAACGCCGGTTTTTAAAAAGGATGACCCTTGCCTGACCAGCAATTATCGTCTTATATAAATTTTACCCGTTCTCAGTAAGGTCCTCGAAAAAACATTTTTGAGAAGACCCGACGGTTTTTTGGAAAAATTCGGTATCTTGAGCGAGAAACAATTTGGCTTTAGAAAATATAAATCGACCATCGACGCTGTTACCAAACTAGTCGAGATGGTTGTGGATGGACTTGAGAAACGATAACATGTACTCAGCATATTTCTCGATCTTTCTAAGGCTTTTGACTGTGTGCATCATGCGACACTGTTGCGCCAGTTAGAGGCAAACGGAATCTGCGGCCTACCGCTCGAATGGCTTGCATCATACTTGGAGAACAGACACCAACTCGTGCAAGTGGAAATGTCAAATCTGAAAGCGTAGAAATTAAATATGGAGTCCCTCAGGGATCAATACTTGAACCGGTCCTCTTTCTTATTTACGTCAACAGGCTGAACTCTCCAATCCAAAATGGAAAGGTTGTCCAGTACGCTGACGATGCGACTCTCTGCATTAAATCTAAGCAATAAGCAATAAGCAATTTATTGATCCGTTAAACATGCAGTTACATGCAATTGGACAGGTCAATACATAATTAAAGTACATAAAAAATTGCAATCAAGTTTAAATAGTATATACTACAACGATTATCTCAATAAGTAATAAAACATTATGTCTAAATATAAATATCTACATGCAGAGATTGAGGCACACATGCTCAATTGTAGCAAAAAAATATAATAATTTAAGCTAATAATTTTGGTAAATATACTTAATACATGCAAGGGTTACAGCAATTCATTCACTGTTAAAACAAAAAGATTGATTTAGGTGGATGCTCAATTAAAAAAGCCACTGACAGTTTCAGTAGGAAGTGTAAAAAATTCATTCATAGAGTAGAGAGGCCAAGCCAGAAGAAGCCTTCTGAGGCCACTTTTGAATTTTGAAAGATCTTGGTTCCTAGCAATACAGGGCAGAGCGTTAAACAGTCTAATGCAGAACATATCACAGTTCACTTGTGATTTTTTCAATCTAACAAAAGGTACATCTATTAAATGCCTGTTTCTAGTATCATAGTCATGCACATCACCCCTACATGTATAGCCAGAAGCATGCCTACTTTTAAAATTATATAATGTAATAAATATATACAAGCTGTAAACTGTCATTAACTTTTCAGAAATGAATATTGGCCGACAGTGAGCATCGTAAGCTACTCCAGATATAAGCCTAATAGCTTTCTTTTGAAGAAGAAAAACATTGTTGATATTAGATGCATTTCCCCAAAGCCTAAGACCATAAAGTAAAGTACTCTGAAAAAAGGCCATATAGGCAGCTCTTAGATAATCCTGGGGTACACTAGATTTTAGATTTCTAAGGAGGTACAAAACTCTTGATAACTTAGTGCACACAGTTAAGATTTGAAAATTCCAGGTAAGTTTTACATCCAAGGTCAATCCAAGCAGCTTGACAGTATTACAAAGGTTTGTATCAAGTGGAGGAATCTTCCCAAGGGAAAAAATTAGCTTTTGAGTTTTCTCATGATTCAAAAACAAGTAATTAGCTTGGAACCAGGCAGAAACTGTATCTAAGGAGTGGCTCATGTCATCGTAAAGTGAGTTACAACTACGATTTGAGTGCACCAGAGTGGTGTCGTCAGCATAGGATGTTACACTGAAACCAGTATTATAACTTAGATCATTTATCATTATTATAAATAATAAAGGGCCCAGGACTGAGCCTTGGGGTACGCCATAAGGGACAGCCTTGATCTGAGATCCCTGGCCATTAACAAAAACAGCCTGTTCACGGCCACCAAGATAAGAGCGGAATAAATCCAACTCGATAGTACCAACTTTATAGTGCTGTAGTTTCTTTACTAAAAGGTCGTGGTCAATTGTATCAAAAGCCTTACTAAGGTCACACAGGGAGACCCCAGTAAGACTATGGGCTTCAAAACCATTCAAAATTACTCTAACAATATTTTCAACGGCATCAATAGTGGATAAACCACTCCGAAAACCAAACTGGGTGTCCGTGAACAAACCATTCTCCTCAAAGTAAGTATATAATTGACCATGAACAACATACTCAAAAATCTTAGAAAATATAGGTAAAATACTTATAGGTCTAAAATTGCTCACAAGATCAAATGATCCTTTTTTATGAACAGGCACAGTCTTGGAAACTTTTAATTTCTTAGGAAAGACACCTTCCATGAGGCAAGCATTTATACAAAAGGTCAGAGGGCAAACAATGTAATTAATGACTAATTTAATAAAGGAATTAGACAAACAATAGACATCTCTACTAGTAGAAGGTTTCATGCTACTTACAATTTCAAGTAATTTATCACATGAAGTTGGAACAAAACTGAACTTAGTGGCAGGTGAGGGAACGCTATCCATCATATCTAAAGCAGAGATGGTGGGAGTACCAATTTCATCTCTTAACTTTTGCACACTATCTACAAAATAATCATTAAATTGATCAGGAGACACACTACTAACTCTAGGCTGGGAAGGTGTTGACTCTTGGCGAATTATTTTCCAGGCTGCAGAGCATTTATTAGCTGAAGTTTCTATGAAATCAGCATTTGACTTTAACCTGGCAAGCTTTAGATCATTTCTGTATTCCTTTCTTAGCCTAGAGTACAACCTTTTGGTTTCAGGATTACAACTAGGATCACTTTTCATTTTGTCATAAATGAATAGTAACCATTTCTTCTTATGAAGGAGGGAATCATTTAACCATTTAGGTTTTTGTCTCTTCCCCTTGCAACTTACAGTTTTGGCAGGAAAGCAATCATAAAACAAACTTACAAACTTATCAAGGAAGAGCTCAAAATTTTCTTCACAATTATTTGAAATAAGAATGCTATTCCAGTTAATGTTTTCTAATAAAAACAGGAAATGATCAATTTTGTGGGCTGACAAAGGTCTCACCTCAATTAACCTGTCAGCCAAGGGAAACACGCTCCGATTGTGCGTTACTTCCAGGTAGACTCCAACATGGTCACTTAGAGGATAAGTACAAACATCAGCACAAATATCAGTATTATTAGGGAAGTCAGTGGCAATATTGTCAATGCAAGATTTACCATGAGTAGACTTAAAAATTAAGCAATACAAATTAAGAGATCTAAGGAGATTTTCAAAATATACAGTCTTAGGATCTTGCCTTAGCAAAACATCAACATTAAAGTCACCTCCAAGGACTACTCTATTATTTGACCTAAAGTTGGCCAGAGACAGGACCAATTTCTCGAGAGCATCAAGGAAAAGCTGAATGTCTCCCTGAGGAGATCTATAGGCTACAATAAGTATAATACTAAGGCTTTTGAGCAATACACATGCAAATTCATGGTGAAACTCAGTGCATTAATCCACAACATTGATTTCCACACAAGTATGTACAAGGTCATTTGCCACAAATACTGCCACCCCACCATGTATATGTCGGGAGCGACAAAAGGCAGATACAAGACTAAAATTAGGAATATTTTTACAGGCCAATGCTTCAGTACACAGCCAATGTTCCGAAAAACATAAAACATCGTATAATAATAATAATAATAATAATAATAATAATAATAATAATAATAATTCATTTATTTGCCGTCAAATTGTTTACAATTATGGACAATGTCAAATCATCTTAATTTAAAACTAAACTAAGTGCAAACATTTGTTCAACATTAAAAAACAAAATAGATAAATGAAATACAATATATATTTTAATAATGTCTTATGACGTAATAAAAGGTTAGAAGTCAATGTGGTTCAGAGTAAAAAATTCATCTACAGAATAGAAGGGGTTTTCCAGGAGCCATATGTAAAACTTAGTTAAAAATTGTTTTTGACTGTACTTCAAAACTAAATGGGAAAGGAAATTGTATACTTTCAAGCACAATACCACATGGCTATCAAGAGACTTCGTCAATCTAGAAAAGTGTATTGATGTGTTCAGTTTCTGTCTGGTGTTGTGAGAATGATTTTTGTAATTAAAATGTAGCAAATGAGGATTTTGAAAAACATAGGAAATGAGATCGAATAGGTATAAGTTAATAATAGTTGGAATTTTCAAATACTGGAAAAGGGGTTTGCAATGTTCAAATAAACTTGATTCTGAAACTACTCTAATTGCTTTTTTTTGGATAACTAATATTTCCTTAATGCGTTTTGAATTCCCCCAGAAAATCAGACCATATCTAAAAATAGATTGGAAATAAGCGTAATATGCTATTTTTACATAATTTATGGTAACACAAGATGTTAAACGCCTTAAGAGGTAAATTACTCTTGACAGCCTATTGGATATATGCTCTATATGTTCATTCCAATTTAGATTCTGGTCAATGAAAACACCCAAAAACTTAACACTAGATGAGAAGTTGTTGAGGCAATTATAATTGACTGAACCTGATCTCACGCTAAACAATATATTTTTTGTCTTATCATTATTTAGAAGAAATCCATTGGCCTGGAACCATTTGGATGCATTCATAATAGTGTTTTCAGATAGTAATTTAATTTCTTCTATGTCTTTACCAATGTTGACAAATGTTGTGTCGTCAGCGTACAATATAGTAGAAGATGCAGACAAACATTGAGGGAGGTCATTTATGCATATTAAAAATAAAAAGGGTCCAAGTACGGACCCTTGGGGAACTCCACAATGTAAAGAGACTTCATTCGACCATTGGCCATTTATAAAAGTTTTTTGTTTGCGATTTGTAAGATATGACTTGAAAAAATTTAGAGGTAACCCGTTCACACCATAATAAGATAATTTTTTGAAAAGGTCGCTATGATTCACACAATCAAATGCTTTGCTCAGGTCACAGAAGGTGGCCTGGGCAAGATTTTTATTTTCAAACGTTTGAATAATAGTTCTAATAAGACTGTCAATTGCATTTGATGTAGATTTGCCTTTCCTGAATCCGAATTGTGATGTGCTTAAAAATTGGTTTGTTTCAAAGAATTCATTAATCTGGTCAAAAACTAAAATTTCAATTAATTTGGATAAGATTGGAATAATTGATATCGGGCGATAGCTGTCTAGCTTATCTTTTGGCCCTTTTTTATATACTGGGCACACTCTAGAGATTTTTAGTGGATCAGGAAAAACTCCTTCCTTCAGACATAGATTTATGCAGGAAGTAAGGGGATTGACAAAACTTGGGAGTATGAATTTAATGAGATTATTTGACATGCAGTATATGTCACTGCTGTCCGAATTACTGAGGCGTTTACTAGCTGAAAGCACGTCATCTGGTGTAATGGCAGTCCAACTAAAGGCAACTGGAGTTACGTCAGAGCGATTTAGAAAGACACAACAGTTATCAACATTAGATTTAAAATTATTAATTTTGGTTTTTAATTCGGAGACAGACTCAATACAGAAATCATTATACTCATTAGGCGTGAAACATATTTGATCTTGTTTTAATGTTCCCTGATTGCTCCTGATAACGTTCCAAGCAGCTTTACATTTATTTTTGCTGCGCTCAATGTATTTTATATTTTGAGAAATCTTTGCTTCCTTAATGGATTTTCTGTACTGTTTTTTTAGGGTAGCAAAGCTGTGCTTGACAGCCTTATTATCGGTGCTTTTTGCCACACCATGTAGAAAAAACAGCCTGTCTCTCATCTTTAGTAAATCTGGTGAAAACCAGTTAGGACGCGGCTTAGTATGTTTATTTGACTTAAGTAACTTTAATTTTTTATAAAAGTTGATGTTATTTAAAATTAAAGAGAAAAGGTGTTGAAAAATACAGGTAGCTCCTTTGCCTCGGTACTCTGATAGCAAATGGTCCCAGTCGTAAGAGTGTAAATGGAGTGATATATCGTTATAAACCGATTTTGGAATAATGAATGTAGATTTATTGGCAGAGAATGTGGACGTTTTAGGTGTTTGCTTGTTGTTGGCGTGGAAGCCTAGAAGAATACCATCATGATCTGAATAAGGAAATGGAATAATTTTGCATGATGTTTTATTGACTGGACTGTTAATAAATACGTTGTCGAGGCAGTTATAGCCTCTTGTCGCAGCCTTATTAAGACAATAAAAATTATGCTGCCTCAATATATTTTTGAAGATAGTTACGGTTTTTTTATTTGTATTTACATCAAATTTTGAGTTAATATCACCCCCTACAATAATAGTGTAGCTGGACCAGGAGCCCAAAAACTCAAGAAGGTTGTCAAGTGTTTTAATAAACTCATACGCATCACCCGAGGGAGAGTGGTATAAAGAAACAGCTATAAGTTTAATTTCCTCAACAATAATGGCTGAGGCTTCAAAGTTAAATTCCTGGCAGAAATTAAATATATTAAATTCCTTTGCACATAAATTATCGCGTACGAATATTAAAGAACCTCCTCTTATGTGTTCAGACCTACTATAGGAGGCTGCACAATAAAAGCCTTGCGGATTGGAAGCGTCAATTTCATCTTTTTTCAGCCAGTGCTCGGTAAGACATATAAACTGAATACCATGTAAGCCAATCAGGAAACTTTCCAAAACAGCAGTTTTTTTATCAAGACCTTGGACATTTAAAAACAGAAAATTAAGATAAGTAGATAATATTTCTGAATTGTTATCAAAGAGATTAATTTCTTTATGTTTAGGTATTTTTAAGTCGATTCCTTTAAGGCAATGGGTTGGGAGTTTAAATCATTGACCTCTGTGGCTTTGGATAACCCCCCCTTAACAGAACTTTTTTTATCTTCTACTATTACTCTTGCTTTACAGGAGCGTTGTATTTCACTGGGAGTATCTCCAGTCAAAACTGACACAAGTGGTAACTCTGCAGCTGTCACTGATATGACATCTCTCTCTGATGCTGGTTGTAGGTGCTCTCCCAAGCTTGACATCTGGACTGGAACTATGGAACTTCTCTTGCTCATTTCTTGGGCGATACAACTCCTTATCAAAGCCACAAACTCATGATGTTTAAGTCCATTTCGAAGCGTTCTGGTGGCCCTCTCATCCCGTATGACTATGTTGACTGAGGCACTGGTACTGCGGTGAAGCTGCACAATATTCCTAGCAAACAGTTGAGGGGCAATCTCATCTCTCATGCATCCCATGGGGGAACAAATAAGTGTTTTAATTTTTTTAAGTTTAAGATCTAAAATAAGTGATTGAAAAGCTGCATTGTAGTCCTCATCAGATGGTTTACTGTTGTATGTTGGCTTAGTAATGAGTCCGTACACTGCTGCGCCATATTTATTATGCTGAAGTGAGAGATTGCTGCTGGCCAGATCTGAAGAAGTTGGTCTGCCGAATTCGTTTCTAAAAACTACTGCTACACCTCTACTCATGTGTCTTTGATCCTGGAAATCTGCTGAAATGCAGTGTCCAAAGGCAATATCACTACTACCCTGAAAACGTGTTACATAATTCTGCATGTCATCTTCAACAATTTGAATAGGTTCTAAAGGGGTTTCATCTCTATGTGGTTGAGTGGAGACCACCTGATTACATTGTGTAGCTATTGGGTCTGTAATGAGAATTAACGAGTTGTTTTGATCTTGAAATAACTGTTCAGTAATCTTAACGATTTCTTTACATACAAACCGTTTCCCACTTTTATTAATATGTAGGCCATGTCTGGTTTGATGGCATCTCTCTAAAATATACAAGTCAAGAAGCTTGACATGGGAGTTATTGAAGGACAGATGCCTGATCGCTACGTTGGCTTCCTTAATCAACATGTTTTCCGGACTTTCAGAACCCAAATCATACCTATAGGGTATAGTACAGAGAATTAGGTTTGTATGCTGAAATAAATGTTGTTGCTTTACCAAGAAGTCTTGAAAATATTGCAGGAACTTTTTAGGATTACCAGTAGATATTTTATTTATATTATTTGTGCCTCCCACAACGACAACACAGTCATCCTTGGTCAGTTGTTTTAAATCACTAGATGATGTGATGGAATTCATTATTAGTTCCAGAGGAGCACCAGGGTGGCAAGTGTTAAAAACATTAAATTTATCAGAGCTTGCTTGTTCAAGATATGGGGACAAGTCTCTACCTTGACTGTCACTGCAAATAAGTATAGTGTGTTTTCTTTTCTTTTTTGAGTGCTGTGTGGAAAGATTTCGTTCCTTTGTTATTGACTTGTTATTGTTATTAGATGTATTAGTTTTAGGCACGCTTTGATTGTGTCTTGTAGACTGTTTATATAAGTGATTTAAGTCAGATGTATCATTGCCACATTCAGTGTCGGTTTCTTTATCAAGAACTTCAAATCTATTGCGTGTTATTAAACCTCTACTTGTGTTGGATTTCCTTTTAGAAGGCTTGGTTCTGTTTACAGTTTTATGCCATTTATCAGGTTTAGTATAAGGTTTACTGTTAATAACAGAAGATATGTCTGTGCTGTATGTTGTTAAAGAATGTTGTAGGTTCTGCAGAGTATTGGGATTGCAATTACAGCTCAAACATCCAGTGATCCATTCCGTGAACGAGCGGTTACATACTTTATTTAAACAGAAGTGATATGCAATGTATTTAGCGTGAACCAAAACATGTATTCCGCATTCAAAGAATTGCTTCTGTTGGATACATGGCATCTCAATAACCTGGCTTTTATCATATTCCAATTTCCCTGCTACTAACTGAGCGGATATGCTATTTGTAGGGCGTAGAGAGTCAAAGTGGTACGCCTCACCATTACCCTTATCTATAAACAACAGGCTCCAGTGAGAGCCAGAGTCTTCTTTATCACCATCAGCAACATTATTAATGCATAAAAAGGCATATTTACATGTTTGGAAGGAGGTTTGCTTTAGACACTCTTTTACTACTTCTGGGGTACCCAGTTTAATTGCGGCTGTTATTGATGGTCCTAAAAAGAGTATATCCTCCGAGTCAATATTATCCGCAGTAGCAGAAAAATAACTGCTCAGCACCGAGTCATCGACCCATTTATCTTTGCTCCAAGAACCTTTTGACTGTAGGTTCGATAGCTCATTTGTTACAGTGTGGAGACTTTGTTTTAAATTATCTATGGTCATGTATTTTAGGTTTAGTTTTGCCTGTAAAGAGTCTTTAACACTTGTTACTTTGTTTTTGTCTTTAAGGAAGCTTTTATTTTCTTCACGTAGAGCATTACATTCATATTTACTAGAAACAAGTTGTTTTTCAATGATTTTTATTTTTTCTAAAAGTGCATTCTTTTCAGTCTGAACTATATCCTGGCAGTGGAAAGAGTGGTTTAGGTCGTCTTCCCTCTGCTTTTTCTCAAGCATTAACTTGGTCTCTAAAACTAAAGTTTCCTTAAATGACAGGTCGAGTTTATTTTTATTGTCTTCATATTCCTTAAGAATTGTGTCGCATTGGGTAATTAACAGAACAAGCTTAGAAACTAGACAATCCATATCTAAATTAGGATTATTAGATTTTATTTTATTAATCTCCCAACAAATATCAGCTACATATTCCTGAACAATGCCTTGGGATTCGTCAGATTCAAATATTATTTCTTCTAACTGTTTCATTTTTTTTAATTATTTTTTTATTTTTTATATAATGTACAATGTAATAGTAATGTGATGATTTATTTAGATAAAATAACAGTTATTATATGAACTGGAACAAAATAATAGAAGCTTTTTTTTTATAACAAGCAAAAAGAAACAACCCAAGGTCAGAAATCGATCCAGGAACCTCCTTGTTGGGAATCGGAGAGCTTATCAGTAGCGCCACGCCAACAGATAAGAAGCTCTGGCTAATTTGTTTGCAAGTTGACTGCCGCTGGGAAGTAGCTGCAGCGTGTAGTTAGGCTGTAACGTGTTTCTAACCTCCAAACAACTACAGCTAAATGACAGTCATTTACTCACGTAATAAGCTTCCGAAAACTCACGATTTACGTCCAAGACCACGCACTGTGCATTTAAAATTTTTAATCCGGGTTTAATTGCAAAACGCACTTGATAAAACTACCTTACACTAATAAATTTGAGGAGCAACCGGCGGTTGTGTGTACATCGTATGGGCTCTACCCCCTCTCCCCTCTGAAGCCGTATGACTCAGTGGCCAAAAAGGCTTCAATTTCAAGAGTTTTATTGCTAAGGGATTGAATATTATAAAATAGAAATCTACTGTTGCTTAGGCTTAAAGAGGTCTTAAGACTAACTTCTGGTCCTACATTGGATTTCGACACTACTTCACTGGTTCTTCGTGGAACGAGACTGTCACGTTTTTTGGAGACTCTGGGTCAGTATTAGCCTCTTGAGGTGGTTGCTTGAGGGCCTCTGCAAAGCTCTTGTGCTGAAGGGTTCTGGGTTCTGTAGGAATCGGCAGCGACAAGCAATCTGGCGATTCTGGGGTGCGTTTGGTCGGTCGTGTAGCTGCCGGCATTTGTCCACTTGATAGATTTCTCATCATTAAGTCAACCAGAAGCCGCTTCCCTGGGAGCCTTAGGTGCATACCATGCCTGGTAAACATCTGTCTTCCAATGGTGTTGGAATCAATCACTTGAAAGTTCAGCTTTACTCCCAGGTCGTAGATGAAATTGTTGACCTCGGCTGTACGGTGATTGATCGGGTGTTGTGGATGAAGATCGTGGCGGTGAGGTAGGGTTACTACCATCATCTTGGTTGAGCTGCTTCGTTTTGAGATGGTTTCTTCAATATCTCTGCAGACCGCCCTGAATTCGCCAGCCGCCACATCATTTGTCCCGGCTATCAGTATGTTACAGATTCCAGATGGTGGAGGACTCCCTGATACGACATCAAGGAACTTCGCTCCCGGCTTGCACACCCCACTCACTTCTACATCGGAGCTGATCCTCTCTTGCATGATATTTGAAAGGTCGCGGGCATGGCTATCTAAAACAATAGACGGCTTAGATATTGATTCTTATGTGATGCTAAGTTCTTGCATTCAGCATTTTTCCAATATCTATCTACATACTAACAGCGCAAAATCAAATTTTATCAAATATTGTCTCACTCAGAGGGAGGACGACGTTCTTCCAAACGTAGTAATAGATGATGCTCTTATAGAGAATGCAGATTCTACTAAGTTCTTGGGAATGTACCTTGATCGAGGGCTGACCTGGGATGACCACATTGATAATGTCTGTACAAAGGTTACCTCAGGCATTTACGTCTTACGTAACCTCACAAAATGTTGCTCCCTTGGTGTCTTAAAAATGGCCTACTATGGCCTCATAGATCCCCACCTATCGTACGGGATAAGACGCTGGGGTAGCTGCGTTGCAACCAAATTCGAAAGGGTTTTTCGGCTCCAAAAAAGAGCTATTAGAATCATTTAAAAATTACAAAATAGAAAGTCGTGTAGAGACGCCTTCAGGGAGTTGGGAATGCTAACTTTGCTCTGCCTGTACATGCTGGAGGCGCTCCTGTACTGTCAGTTTAAAACTGAATTGGTCCAGGGCAGGGACGTCCATCAGTATGAAACTCGTGGCAGGGACAATTTTCGTACAGTCCGGTGTAGAACAATGGCGTCTGACCGCCTTCCTGAGCAGGTTGGGGTTGGATTGCTTAATCAGCTCCCTGAAGATATCAAAAGAAGCCAGAGTTTTAATACTTTCAAATATCGCCTAAACACCTCTTGATGTCAAGAGTCTTTTACTCGGTTTGCGAGTTCATAAAAAGCCGCTGGGAGTAAAAATTAAAAATTTGACCCCAATGACACTGGTGTAAAGTATGAATGTAGAATGCCTGTAATTTATGTACGTAAAGTTGATAGAGTGGTAGAATAGAGTATGCCATTATAATAATTTTGAATTTTATTAAAATCTTATTTATTATATATTATTAAACCAAATATTTACTTTTGCAATATGATGTAATAATTGTTAATACTGCAATAAAAGATTGATTGATTGATTGATTGACTTACTATTATCTTCCTATTTTAGAAAAGTAAGGCCTGTCGGCTCAGGCTTTGGTGTAGGTAACGTATATTGAACGCCTCTACTAATTTTTTTTTCGTCTGCCAATTTATATATTTATATCCCCTTAAACCCTGGAGGTGTTAACTGAATTTTGACATACTCCTGGAATTCCACGTCTCCCTCAGGTGAATCCGCGGCACAGGAGCGCCTCTTACCTGGCTGAGGGGTTGTCATAAATAATTTTCGATATAGGTGCGACTCAGGAGCGCCTCCTCGCCCCTTTCCGGAGGCTCTCCTGTGTCGCACCTAAGACTACCTGTCCTTGGCACTCTACCTGCTATCTCGCTCAGCTCGCGGGGCCTCTTAAAAACTTACCAATCTAATATCACAACGGCTATTATCAAAACTAATATTAAAACGGCTACTATCATACTGACTTTATTTTAATTGCACTGCATATTTTGTAGGAGTAAGTGTAACATTGAATATGTAGTTGATATGTCCTAGTAAGAGGTTATCCTAAAAGACCAATCGAACCTATTAATCACGTTTTCTTAATCATTTTTAATCATGTTTCATTTTATTTGAATATAGTGGTTAAACTATTGCAGACTTGTTTTTTTTTTTTTTTTTTATTTAAAAAGTTTAAAATCCTTCAGATAAAAGACATACACGCTTGTTCATTCACACTAACTATCTTGGTCTTTGGATGTGGACCATGTCACGTATTTATAGTCATCTTTTTCGAAAAATTATAAACTTGATACTTTTTTAGTTTTTTGACAAAGGAACACGTAGACATTTGAGGGAGACAAAGGTAGTTGGACATTTGCCATCATTACGTGAAAAATAACAATCACGACGTTTCGATTTGGTAAAACCCAAACCTTTTTCAAGTGCTAAAAACTAAATTACATCTACACAAATATGTTCTTAAACTAATAAACTTATCTACTTTAATAATTATCTACATTTTAACCTAGATCCTAGAATGGAGTACAACAAAATGAACTTCTACTAAATATAAAAAATATTAACAGGGTTAAATTAATATAGCCAAGTAGGCGCTGTCAAGGTCACGATATCAACGAAAAATGTAAAACACAATAAAATTAATATTCAAATCAGACTGAAATAAGATTACATTAACTAATCATAAATATATGGTACCTGAAAAACACAATTAATTTAAAATAACATTCAACACGCACAAAAAATTATATATATATATATATGGCTCGGAAGGACTGAGGCTACTATTAAAATTACATTTTAACCTGAAAAGACAACAATTATTAGGAATAAAACAATACCATAATCAAATATTACAAAAATGATGAAGTCTTACGACCCGCAGTGACGATGGCGTCTAGACGTCCCAGGTACGAAGTGAGGATGATGCAATCCAAATGCAGTGTCTACGAAGTTCCCTCCAAGGTGATAAAACACGGGGACTAGACAAACATACACACTACACTTCACAACAACCATACACAGACTGACGAGGTCAGGGACGTACGCTCCAAGATCGCCAAAAATGCGGTGA
>JAQJVL010006221.1:0-30362 GCA_035578905.1 Stictocephala bisonia
CCATTATCTTCATATGTCTGTGAAGATTATGTCTGGTCAGCATTCCCGTAACCGCCCTCACCTTGGCCCGGTTACAGCTCAGCAGAACTCTGCTGTACCTGCGATCCGGTCCTTGGATAAGTGCACGAGACTGCCCGAGCCAGGACTCGGTCCTCCATCTGCCATCGTGTTCCTCAGAGATCCACCTGTCGATTCTTCTTTTTACCTTTTGAAAAGGAATGCCGGCTCCGGCCCCAGCAGAGGGCACTTTGCCCCTCTCCTAGCCAGTGCATCGGCTCTCTCATTTCCTTCAATACCAGCATGCCCAGGGACCCATATGATTCTCACCTGTTTATTCTCCAGGATCCCCTGGCACTCCCATACCAACTTAGAGCTGGTACGTGGTGCCATCGCCGCCTGGCTGTCCGAGCAGATTGAAACAACTCCTCCGAAGCCACCTAGACACATTTCTTCTTGTGTGGCTGTCATAATAGCCATCACCTCCGCCTGGAATACGGTAGCATGGGCCCCCAGAGGTACAGACAGAACTTCCGTGCCCCCCTCTCGTACACCCCAGCCTCACTCTGTAAGTGAGCCGTCTGTGTACCAGACGCTTCCTTTGACTTGTGCAGGCTCGGTACTCCCTATCCACTTATCTCTGCTTGGAAGGAAGGCCCTGACCTGCCTGTAAATTCTCTACCTAGGTATCATTGAGTCTGTTCCCATCGAAAGCAACGGGTCCAGACCAATGTCCCCAGATAGTATTTCCCCATGGAGTCCTGATTGGCCAGGCAACCAGCCACCAGTCGTCCTTATTCTAAAGGCCGCTTTACAAGCTTCGCGAGAATAATAATAAAATAATTTCTTGCGAATGGATGACGGTTTGATTCATTGTGATTAGTTCAAACAAGTTAATGAGGGATTAATTTTTTTGTAAACTCTTGCAAACTCGAAATATCAGTATATATTATATCTTATCAGTACCGTAGCAAAATTATATATCATAATCATATCATGAAATATCAGTACTGTAACAAAATAAAATCTGATAGGGCAAAGGTATCTCAGAATCGCCGAACATTTTCTAGTGGTGATTTATACCATCCTCCATTAAATGAGTAATACTGCATTCTCTTAAGTCAAGCTACCATTACATTACATCTTATTTTGTCCGAATTAGGAAAGAAACATTAAAAAGGACACTAAGTTATAGCTATTCACTTGTATGCTTGAATACACCGCCCCTCAGGGAGCCGAAGATCTTATAAACTTCATCTTAAGAGCTTGCCACCAAGTGTCTTTAACTAGTGGACTGAAACTTTTCTGCCTTTGCCTATCAAATCAATTCCTCATATGTCAATCAATTGTATGCCAGTGAATCCTTGTAGCTGAAGAGGTATACCTTCAAGGAGTAATTAGGTTTCTGAGTTTTCACGGGGATGTATTAATACCTTGAAGGTCAATAGACATACCTGTCAGGAGAAATTGAGCTCACCCACCATTCAAATATAAACCTTAGTCACTGAAACTAGTATGCTGCTTAGGGTATGAGAGTGTATCTACCTACATAATATGCTTCATGCTCGAAACTAAAGAAAAAGCTAAAGTATGCTACGGAAGTCCATACACTACCAGAGCAGCATAGGCTACAAGGAATGCTAGCTGTCCACATTGATAAGGCTTACAAGATGGCTCTACCAGGACAATTTATTGTGATTAATTAAAGCCAGCAAAATCATCCCAGTGACATGAGGATAAGGCAAAATCCTGACCCTGAGCACCGGACCGAGATCCACAATCCCGTCACATGTGTAACGTGATGCAAGTACAATTTTCCAAAATTGTCTGCCAATAAGCCTCTTGTAACCATTCTTGTCAAACTTTTTAAATGATCATAATATATTTTTTATATAAAGAATATTCATATTCACCTGGTGTTTTCATTTTTCAAAAAATAAAATAAATAATAAGTCTACACAACACAAATATACTATTGTGCAAGTATAAATGAGCAAATATGGTCAGAAATTAATTTTGGAAACTACATTAAAAATCCTCAGACAAGAAATACTCGCACCGTTTACTGAAATTACCATAAGTTTTGTTCTTTATAGCAATAAAATATTATCATCCTTCCACTTTTAATGCTTAGAAGTTTATTATTCTACTACAAGACTTACCATGCTAATTATCAAATACTGTGGACATTAACCCTATATACGCCATGTATATTACCTTAAAACGCTACGCAATTTTGATGGTTTCGTAAGGTTTTTTTTTTTTAAATCATAAAAATTTATTCCCATCCCCTAAATATAGAGTGCTGCATATCATTTTGTTCACAAAGATACAAATAATTAGAAGGAATATAAATTAGTACTTACCAATGAAGTTGGTGCATGTAGTATCTTCGGAAAAGTTGAAAAGTTAATTTTTCAAACAAATCTAAGTTTGGACACATATAAGTCAACCACCAATACTGTAGCACAATTTTCACTAATGTACAAAAGTTGCAGAATCTTAACAGGAATTAAAATATATATACACAATAGTAGATAAACCAAAGGTAAAATTGAAAAATTTCATAAAAAGAACTATATACACAAATTTTTGGGGGTCATTTTTATGCTGCCTCATTGTCAGAATCATTTTCATGTCTCCTTTTCCTACCTGATGAGTTTGGCCTATAAAAATGATACCACGTGATAATTCACTCATTTTTGAATAAAATCAGTGCAAAACACACGCAAAACACGCACACTAACACATTGTTTTGTCGATCAACAAAGAATACAAACAAACTGGATTGGAGAGATGACTTAGCAACATATGCATCAACTGTTCAGGTCTACCAACATCGTCTGAGTGAAAAATAAAAAAAAATGTTGCGTTATATACATGTATTAGACGTTTATGTTCAAAACGGTATGCAATATGTGTGAAACAAATGCGTAATAACCGCGCTAATAAATAAATGTAAGCGTGCGCGATGGCGCTTGAGCAACACAATAATGCATCTCGACCGAGACGCGTGGAGTTAAACAGGCAGAATAATTCAGTCCTTTATTGGCCAACTGTTTATTTAATACATTAATGAAAACAAAACAAACAAAAAACACCATGCTTATATTATTCATACTATTCTTAGCTAGTGTATCTTAGAATCTTTAGTTCAGTGATGTATTTTAAACTGTGCAGGCAAAAACATTTAAAAATTGTTCTATGAACTCACAAGAGAACAAGTAATTGTGTTTAAACTTTTTTTTAAAAGAGCCAAAATATATCCACACAGATTTTACACAATATCAGTACAAGTCCCAAACTACAAACTCAGACTCTCATGGTTTACTGTTAACATTCCAAGGAAGTGTGCTCTCGCAAGTTTAAAGGAACAAAATCAACCAAAAACATTTGAGAACTACTTTTAAAATTAAATGAACAAGCTAAGACATATTTGGCTGACAGAAAAGCCATGGCTACTTATCATTCTAAGGAAAATCCCAGATTAAAACACAACATCTTATTATGTTCTAATATTACAATTTGGCACACAAATGTTTTTCTAATATTCTATTATATTTTATGCGTGCAGAAAGATTTTATGAAATATCTTACTGCGCTTTTAAAGAAAGCAAAATTAGCCAATAAAGTTGAAAACTAATTAAGAAACAGCTTAACGAACTTGATTGGTCCTGATACACCTCAGGACCAATCAACAATGAGGTGCCTTGTGCCAAAGCTATGAAATATATTTTTTGTCAAAACGACTTACAAAACACGTTATTTCGTTAGCTGATTTATATACATTTTAAAATCAGGTTTGAAAAACATGAATGGAATTAGTTTTTTGGATGAAATTACTACCAATGCATTCAAAATTTCTGTTTATAAATCTAACATTTGAAATGAAGGATGTTGCAGAAACTAATAGTAATGGATGATAGTTAAATATAATAAAATAACGTTAAGTAATTCTATCTCTCATTTTACACGGAATCATTAACTTGATTAAATACATGCTTTGAAATAAACTCCATTAGAATTACTAAATATTACTACTATTTGTAATTTTAAACACAATAACTTTGAAATAACTAACAATCTTGGTATTAATTGTAATTTTACACACAATAACCTTCAATGAACTAACAATCTTAGCTTCAAATGAGATATTTAACATGAAATGGACTATTTTACAATCTACTATTTAATTAAAAAGTAATCAACTGTTTAGAGTACAATTAATTTATCTACAGTAATGATTTTTTTTAAGACAAATTTCTTTTAACTGCTGACAAGTAAGTTAAATGAATTTAATGGTTTTTCATACAAAACTGTTCAATATTTCCTAACTAAAGGCACATTCTTCTTATCCTAAAATAACAATTTAAGCAATTATACATGAAGCATCAGTCTTGGGATGGTCACATCAGTATTCTTGTGAAAGTGTATTCGTTTGCCTACCCTTGGAAGGGGCGACATTTTCTTTCCCCTTCTTCGGTAACAAGACTGACTGGATGTTGGGTATGACTCCTCCTTGTGGCATGAACACATCGTTCAGCAACTTGCTTAGTTCTTCATCGTTCCTTACTGCCAGCAAAATGTGACGAGGAATAATCCTAAAAATTAGCAACGCATTAACAGTACACTTGGAAAAATTGTTTCATTTACATAAACAATTTACTTAAGTATTTTACTAATAAAAAACAATTAATGTTACACTGTAGACAGTCCATATATATTTGACTAATTACTTTTTACTTATAAAAAACAATTTGTAAGATTTTTAGACAAGTATAGTAGTCTGGTGCACTTTCTCACATTGAGCCAAGTGAAAAAAATAAGATAGGCCAGAGGTCAGCAACCTTTTAACAACTTTGGGCCATATTTTAAATTTGGCATTGCAATTCTTTGAATTAAGAGGCTGTTTCACTCCTCGAAAAACGCCTAAAAGACGGCTTAAACTATTTCAACGATATGGTCTGTATTAATCATCATATCACAACACTTGAATGTCGTTTGACAGGTGAAGACGAAGATCCGTTGTAGTGAACCATAAGACAACTTTTGCAAGCAATACAGTGTTTTTATAAATTTCTTACACAGCTAAATATATAAAACTTTTAGTGTCATTCTTGACTATTTTAAATGAAACATTTCATAATGTAAGTAAATTGTGGTCCACTAGATTGGACCTGCAATAACCACACAGTGTTCCCTATACTCTATTATAAAAATAAACATGAAACGTAGAGTTGAAATAGAAAAGCATGTTTCGGCCAGCTGACTGGTAAAATTGCTACTTTACGGGTCCGTCGACTTGGCCAAGCCACCACTTGGAAGTTTGAGAAATGGCCATCTCAAATCTGGCACATTATTGCTTTTATGTGTCAAGAGGCACATAAAAGGTGTTGGCACAATCTGTATTCACTCCTACTATTGACTGCTTTATTCTGTTGCTAGTCATCTTGTTTAAGAGGCAAATATGGGGGAAATTACTTCTATTACATTATTATGGAGGCTGTTTATACAAAACAATAGAATAGAACCAAATAAACCAAAGCTGTGTAAAATAGTTAAGATAAAGAAAGTTTATTTTGACTGCTCTCAAAAAATCTGGATCGATCTAAGATTTTACATTTAAAAATACTTTTGAATAAAACAAAACTGCAATACAACACATACTAAAACACAACTCATAACTAGTCTTAAGTATTAATGGTGAATAAATTAAGACATGTTTACTCAAATAAGTCCTCATTCTTTTTAACCCAATAGAGTTCTATACTGAGGACTTAGTAGTCCTAGTTCTACTACCGTATTTTTGAAAGTGTAGGCTATTTTGTACGCCATCAATTTTTAAATTTTCTGAAATTCAAACAGCCAGCATTCAACACAAAAAAGACCATCTCAAATTAACATTGACCAGGAATAGCCAAGCAGACCTATGAGTCTGTGCATGATTAGTACAATTTTGTACGAACCTGGTTTTCTTGTTGTCTCGAGCAGCGTTACCAGCCAGTTCAAGGATTTCTGCCGTAAGATATTCCAAGACTGCTCCTAGGTACACGCCAGATCCAACTCCAACCCTACTCGCATAGTTTCCTTTTTTCAATTTACTTAAAAGTCTGCCAACAGGAAATACTATGCCAGCTTTAGAAGATTTTGTCTTTTTCTTGTCACCTATCAAAACAGAAATTTGAAAAACGTTAAAAGGTTTTACAACGCCTAAATTAAATTTTATTGTTCTTAATTCATAGCAGTTTTAATTAAAAAAAAAGATCTGACAAAAATGAATATGCTTTTTATTTACCGATTTATGATTAAAATACCACATTAAACGAATATTGTAACAGCTATTTGTGGCGCTAATTAACAATATAGTGCCGATAATTTAACAGCTTAATGTAAGTTTACCTTCCTTTCGTCACAGCAGACGGAACATAGAAAATAAACTAGTGAAACAATATGAATTTAACTTGAGGAATCAGTAAAAAATTCATTACTTCCATTATCTTCAAAAGAAAATAAATACATTATCTTTTAAGAAGATGTTCATTGTTATCATTCTTACTCTTGGTAAATATCTTCAGTCCTGAAATTGTCTATTTAAAAAAAAATAATTTTAAAGAATTTCCGCTTTATTGGTTAATATGATATAGAGTTAATTTTTTTAAGAGGGCAGTTTCAATTGACGAAAAATGCCAAAAACACAAGTTTCTATTTCAAGGATTCAGTCTGTAATAATGATCGTACTGTAGCACTTGAAGTGTCATTTGATAGGTGAAGAAAGGTTCTAGACGATTTATGCAGTTAAATATGTAAAACTTAACATCTCAATTTTGACAATTTTAAATTTAAAAACTCATAACGACTTAGGATACACATGATTGGATCTTTAATAATATAACTATACAGTGTAATAATCATTACTCATTGTAATAGTATAAAAAATCGTACATTTGAAATAGAACAGCAGGTGAGTCTACTATAGGGCTATTAACTTTGCAGTGGGACTTGGCAGTTTGGGAAACGGCCACCTTACGATTGAAGTGTCCTTTTTTCCTTAACCATTTTGCCGCCAGTGCCTAATCTGTAGCGTAGTGCCTGGCCGCCAGGGCTCCCATCACCGGTACTACCCAACACCGCCAATAGTGACGTTTTTGCAACAGATTACATTTCACACCATACTTGCCGCAACTTATATTCGATTTGGAAAAACATTTTTTTGTTATGATAGTAATTAGATGTGCTATAAAACAGTACTAAGTATATATATATTTTTACACATAGGTCAGATTTATTACGCAATAATGCAAAAACAAAAATATAAAAAACAAAATATTGTACTTTGAAAACCAAAATCTGTGAAAAAAAATTTACATATCGCATTTATATAACATACAACCTGTAAAACTTTATTACGATACTATGAAAATATAACATACAGGGTGAGTCTCTACTGACACCATTAAATTTACCTGTTTGTTGTACTCACAAAAAGCAACAAAAAAGGCCATATTAACTCATGTCCGATTCTCAACCGTTTGGCTGTAAGGGCTCATATTGTGTGTTTTTAAAATTACTTGACATTAACTCACTGATTGAGCTATAAAAACAAAATCAAAACACCTACCAGACTCTAATTAAGGGGGGGAGGCCCCCAAAATTGCCCCCGGGAAAAAAAAAGGTAATAGAAAAATTTTAAAAAATTTTTTTTAAAAAAAAATGTTAATAAAAAAATTTTTAAAAGTTTTAGTTATTTTTTTTTGGGGAAAAATTTTTATTTTAAAAAAAAAAAATTTTATAAAGTTTTGGGTTTTACTTTTTTGTTTTATAATTTTAACCCCAAAAAAATTTAACTTTTTTAAAAATTATAGTAAAAAGTTTTTTAACAAAAATTAAATTAGCAGTTTTTTGAAAGGGGGGAAAAAAAAAAAAAGGGGTTCATATTTTTTTAAACCCTTGGAAAAAGTTTTTAATTAATTTCCTTTGAAAAAAAAAATTTTTTTTGGGAAAATTTTTAACTTTTTTTCTTTTTAAAATTGGGGGTTTTTTTTGAATTTTTTTTTGTAATAGTAATTTAGAAGTTTTTAAAAAAACAAATATATTTACCCAAAAACGGTTTAAAGGGAATAGAAAAAAATTTTTTTTTTTTTTGTAAAACCCCCCAAAAAGAAAAAATTTAAGGGGGTTTATAAACTCCCCCTTTTTTTTTTAAAAATAAAAAAAAAATTTGATTCAAGGGCCCCAAAAAAAAAAACCCTTTTTTTAAAAAAAAAGGGAAAAAAGTTTCCATAAAAATTTTTTGGGTTTCCCAAAAAATGCTAAAAGAAAAAAAATTGTTAAAAAAAAAATTAAAAAGGGAAATAAAAAGAAAACCAAAAAAAACACTTTAAAAACCCAAAGGGAAAAAAAAAAATCAAAAAATTTTAATTTTTTAAAAAAAAATTTTTAAAATTTTGAAGTTATAAAGGTTTTTTTTTCAAGTTTTTTTAAAAGATTAAAACCCCAAAAAAAAAAAAACCCCCCCAAAATTAATTTATTTTTTAAAATTAAAAAAAGCATAAAAAAACTTAATTTTTTAAAAATTTGTTTTCTATGGAAAAAACTCAAAACTAAAATTTAAAAAATTGGAAATTACCAAAAAAAAACCTAAAAAAATTCGAAGTTGAAAAAATTTTAAAAAAATTTTTTTAAAAAACCCCCCAAAATTTAACCCTACCACTAAATTTCTTTAAAAAATAAGAAAAAAATTACTTAAAATCCTTACCAAATTGAAACATTAAAAGAAAAAAAAATATTCAAAAAAATGCTTTTTGGAAAAATTGAAAAAAAAAATAATAAAAAAAAAAACAAAAATTTTTAAATAAGTCTTTTGGAATATGGAAAAAAAAATGAAAAAAAAATTTAAATAAAAACAAAAAAAAAAAAAAAATTCCCCAAAAAACCCCCTTAAAAAAAAAAAGGGAAAAAAAATTTTTTAAGGGGTTCAAAAATTCTATAAGTAAAAAAAAACTAAAATAAAAACTTTTAAAAAATCTAAAATAAAAATAAAACAAAAAAAAATGGGCCATTTTTAAAAACCCAAAAATTCACAAAATAAAAAGTACTTTTTGCCTAAACCAACTTACTCTATAAAAAAAACAAATTTTTAAAAAAAAAAAAAAAAAAGGGTTTAGTCCCCAAAAAAATTTGTTATGGAGGTTTAAAAAGCAAATTAATATATAAAAAAAAACCTTAATACCCCATTTAAACAAAAAGGGTTTTTCAACCAAACCAAAAAAGAACAGAAAAAGGGGGGGGGAAACCCCTAAAAAAATTGAAAAAACCCAAAAGGGTAAAAATTCCCTTTTTGGGGAATTTTTTTGGGGGGGGGGAAGAAAAGTACAAAAACTAAAAATAAAAGGGAAAAATTTTTTTTTTTTTGGAATACAAAAAAAAAACCCCCTTAAAAAATTTTTTAATTTGGAAATTGACCTTTTTTGGGAAAGTTTTGGGAAATGGGGGAAAAACCCCCTCAAAAAAAAAATTTAAAAAAGTTAATTACATCGGGAAAATAAAAAGGGGGGGGGGACCACCAGGGATAAAAACTGAAAATAAATGAAAACCGTTTATTATCTTTAAAAAGGGGGGGGGACCACCCAACCCCCAAAAAAATAAAACCTTCTTTAAAAGCCCCGAACAAAATCGAAATTAAAGGCCCCCGGGGGATAACCAAAAGCTGAAAAAAAAAAACCAAAGCCAATTTAAAACCAAATAAAATAAACCAAAAAAATTTTTTTTTCCCCTTTTTCCAAAAAGAAAAAATTAAACCCCCAAAACCCAAAAAAAAAAAAAAGGGGTAAAAAGGGGGAAAAAAAAACAAAAATTTGGGTTTTAAAAAAGGTGAAAATTTTAAATTTTAACCATAAAGTTTGTTTTAGAACAGGGCCTTTAAAACGGGTTAAAAAAAAAAAATAAAGGTTTTTTAAAAAACCAAAAGAGGGCCCAAACTAGGGGGGTTTGCCTTTCCCGCATTAAAAACGAAAAAAACAAATTATTTCGTCCCAAAAGAATTTGCTAAAAACCATTAAAAAGGGGGTTTCGGGAAAAAAGTATTTCAGGGTTCAAAAATTTAAGGGAAACCCAACGCAAAAAAGTTTCCAAGCCTTTTTAAAATTCGCCCCCTAAAAAACGGCCGATTGGGGACAAAAATTGGGGGGAAAAAACAAAAAATTTGCTTGAAAAAACCAAAAAATAAAAAGAAACCCCATTAACCGTATTTTTTTAAAAAAAAATGTTATTATTCCTAAAATTTTAAAATTTACAAAATTTAAAAAAAAACGGTAAAACCCAAAACCCCCCTTTTTCGAATTATATTTAAATTACAACCCCTTTTAAACCCAAAGCCCTTTAAAAAAGATTTATAAAAAATAATAAACAAAATTTTTAAAAAAAATTAAACTTTTTTAACCCATTTATAACATTTAAAAAATTTTTTTCAAAAATATTAAACTCATTTGTTTTTCCCCCCAAAAAAAAGAAAAAACAAAAAATAAAAAATTTTAAAATGAAATAAGAAAAAAATTAAAAACATTTTTTAAACATATTTTTAAAAAATTAGGAACAAAAAAAAAAATTAAAAAGGGGGGAAAAAAATTAATGTTAAAACCCTACGGGTTTAAATGTTCGTTTTGAATTGAAAAATAAAAAAATTTTTATAATTTTAAAGGAAAAAACCCCAAACCAAATCCTTTGAAATTTTTTAAAAAAAATATTCCCCCCCCAAAAAATGCAAAATTTTTAATGTTTTTTCAGAAATGGACTCCCAACCCCCAAAAACGAAAAACCTTAGAAAAAATTTAAACCAAATGAAAAAATTACCAAAACATTAACTTGAAAAAATTTTTTTTCCCCCAAAAAAAGAATGCAGCTGTAAAAAAATTCCAAAAAAAAAAAATAGCTTTATAATACACTAAAGGAAAAAATTTTTGGCAAAAAAAACCCCTTTTAAATTTAAAATAAAAAGTTTTTTTTTTTCCCCCCTTTAAGATAAAAGGGAATAAAAAAAAAGGGGGCCCCTCAACGAGGTAAAAAAAGCCCTATACTTGAACCTTCTCAAAATTGAAAAATTCTTGAATGACCAATAAATCTAAAACAAAAAACCTGTTTTTCCCCAACATGACAAAAAAAAATACCAATTGATTATCACCTTTTTTACAAATTTTTAACTTGGGACAAAAAAAATTTACTTCTGTTTTTTTCCCCACTAAAAAAGTTTTATCCAGGTAACATCTCAAAAATAGTCTTTAATTAGGGTTAAAAAAAAAAAATTTTTGTGCTTTTTCGGGCGAATCAAGATTTAAATCTAAAAATAAAAAATTTTTTCCCCCCCGTAAAAAACCCCTGAAAGGGGGTACCTAGGGCCACCGGTAGTTTTTTGTTCTTTTTGTAAAAGATTTTCCAGATACAAGTCCGAACAAAACCTTTAATTACATGTCAACATTACAACAAAAAACTGTAAGGGGAAATAGGGTTTTTAAAAATCGGAAAAATTTTTTCAAAAAAATCCTGCTGAAAACCCCAAAAAACAATACAAAAAACAAAAAAAAAAAAAAAGGGGGCCCCCCCCAAAAAACCCGAATGCATTAAAACCCTTTTTATTTTTTTGGAGCATGGAAAAAAACTTAAACCGGTTTTAAAATTTTTTTTTTAAAAAAAAAAAAAGGGATAAATTTTTTTAGGGGATAAAAAAGGATCAATGGGGGAAAAAAACAGTTACCCTTCACTTTGAAAAAACTTTTGAAAGGGAAGGGGGGGGGGTTCCACGGAAATAAAAGGGGGGGGGGGGAAAGTTTAGTCCTCGCTGATTCCCCCGAGCCAGAAACCTTTAAAATCCAAAAAATTAACCAATGTTTAAAATTCAAAATTCCTGATGCCTAACGGGTCCAAACGGGAAAAAAAATTTTTTTTCCCCTTTAAAAATTTTAAGTTTAAAAAAAAAATAAAACCCCCTTTAAAAAAAAAAAATTTCCTAAGGGAAAAAAAAACTTGGAAAATCCAAAACCCAAAAACGAAAAGGGGTAAGAAAAAAAACAAAAGAACCCCAAAAAATCCATTAACTCAAAAAAAATTTCCCGGGACTTTAAAGGGGAAAAAACCTTTTTAATTTAATTTTTATTCAAATGCCTTAAAAAGATTGCCTTTAAATTTTTTGGTTTTTTCAAAAAGAATTTGCTTTTTTATCAAAAAGGTTTTTTAAAGGTTTTTAAACAAAAATATTTTTAAAAAAAAATTAATTTTAAAAATTAAGGGTGAAAATATGCCTAATCGCAAAATTGAAAAAGAGTTTTTTTGGCCCCAAAGTATTTTTCTAAAAAAATTTGGTTTTCCCCAGGGAATTTTTCCTTAAAAAAGCAAAAAAATTTGAACCCCAAAATTTTAAAAATTCTTTTTTTTAGAAAAATATAAAAACGGTTTTTTGGGGGTTTTTTAAAAAAAACAATTTTTTTTTTTTTAAATTTTTTTTTTTTTTTTTTTAAAAATACTCCTTGTTTTAAGGAATTCTTGGGTTAGTTTTTTTATGCAATTAAACAATTTTTTGTTTTTTTCCCTTAGTTATGTGCCCTTTTTTTGGGGAAAAGGTTGGGTTTTTTTTTCCTTTTTAAAATTTTTTTTTTGGGTGCCAAAAAGAAAAATTTTTGTTAAAACAAAAATGGTTTTTATTCCCGCTTCTTTGAATTAATTTTTTTAAAAATTTCCTTTCCCTCAAACAAAATTTCCCCTTTTTGTTTTTTTTATTCTTGAAAATTTCAAAAAAATTTTTTTTAAACAAATAAAAAATGGTTTTAAAAAATAATCCGGGCCTTATCAACGGGTTTTTTTAAAATCCCTTTTTTTAAATAAAATTTTTTTAATTGTCTTTAATACTTTGGGCCAAAAGGGTTTAAAAGGGGGGTTGCTTATTTAAATTTTTATTAAGGTTTTTTTGAATTTTTTAAACAAATTAAAAAAAAGGGAAAATTAAAAATTTATTAAAAAATTTTTATTTATTTTTAAAAAAACCTAACGAAAAAAAAAATTTTTATAAAAATCTTTAAATTTTTGGAAATAAAAAAAAATTTAATTTTTATTCAAATTTTTAATTTTTAAAAATTCGGGTTTTAAATACCTAAAATTAATTGAAAAAGGTAGGTGGGGGGAAAAAACGAAAAAAAAATTGAGTTAAAGGAAACCCCAATTCAAAAAACCAGTTTCCCCGAAAAAAATAGGCCATATTCAGCTTTTTTTTCAAACAAATGTTTTTATAAAATGTTTAAGAAAAAAATTCTGTTTTTTTAATTTTTTTAAAAAAACTTTAATTACAAGGAAAAAAAAAAAAAAGGTGACATTTTAGAAATAACTGAATTTTTTAAAACCCTTTTTTTGAAACAAACCCCGTATTTTAAAAACCCTTGGTTTGGGCAAAAAATTGATAACCCCACAAATAAGTTAAAAATTTCTTTTGCAAAAACCAAAAAATTGTCCCCAAAAGGCCTAAAAATTTAAAATTCAAAAAAGGGTTTGCCATCATAATTTTTTTGGATAAGAAAAGCTTATTCCGGGTTTTTTTTTTTAAAAAAAAATTTTTGGAGATTTTTTTTTAAAATTTTTTCATATTTAAATTTTAAACTTTATAGGTTTAAAGGGGCAAGTTTAAAAAAAGATGTTCCCCCCTAAGTAATTTTTCCAAAATTTTTAAAAAGGAATTTTTATTTCCCTTTTTATTTTTGGGGCCTTTTTAAAAAAAAATTTTACCCCCTTTTTGGGATTTTGGGTCCGAGCATTTAAAATTTCAAAATTTTTTGGAAAACCCTTTTTGAAATGAAAAATCATTTTTTCCTCCTTTAACTTAAAACAAAAATTTACTACTTTTTTCCCCCAAAAAAACCCCGGGGCCCTTTGGGGGAAAAATTTTTAAAGAATTTGGGCCCCCAAAAAAAAATTTTAAAAAAAAAAACCCCAAAAAAAAATTTTTAAAAAATTAAAGGTTCTTTTTTCGGGCCAATGAAGGGAAAGTAATAAAAAATTTTTTATCGGGTTTTTTTAAAGGGGCTTACACCCACTATAATCAAAAAATTTTTAAAGAATTTTTGAAAATTTACAAAATTTTAAAAAAACCCCCCCCAAAAAAAAAAAAAAACCCCCCCCCCCTTTAAAAAAAGAAAAATCATAAAAAAAAAAACCCCAAAAAATTTTTAAGGGTTGTTTAAACTTAGTTAGGAAAACAAATTTTTTTTAATTTCCGAAAAAAATTTTCAACAATACTTTTTTCAAGAAACTTTTCAAAGGGGGGGTTTTTAAAAGGTGGAGGATTTTAAAAAATAAAAAATATTGAAAAAAATTTTTATTTGTGTTTTTGTTTTTAAAAAAAATCGAGGGAAATTTAAATTTTTTAAAAAACAAAAAAGGGGTTTAAAACGTTAAAATGGTTTTTTTTTTGAAAATTAAAAAAACCTTCTAAAAAAGGGGATAAAATTTAACTTTGAAATACCAAAAAGTGCTTAAAACGTCTTTTTTTTGAAACTGTTTTAATTTTTGCTTTTATTTTTCAATAAAGTATTTTAAAGACCACCCCCTTTTTTTTAAATTAAAAGGGGTTTATATAGTAAAAAATTTTTTTAAAAACCTTCAAGTTTTTAAATGGAAAAGGGATAATTAAAAATGGATTTTATTCCTATAAAATTTCCCCCCCAAAAATTGGGGTTTAAAACAAGTTTTTTATTCTTAAAAACTCAGCATTCCTTAAAATTTTACAATTAATATTCATTAAAATGGCCTCTTTTAAAAAAAAATTAAAATTTTTTCCACAAAGCCCCAATAAAAATAAAAAAACCCCCATTTTTTTTAAACCCGGAATTAAATAAATGGCTTCAAAGTATGAACCTCGCCTTTTTCCCTTTTTGGTAGTTAAAAAAAGGGAAAAAATCTTTTTTAATAAAAAAAAAGGTTTTCAAAAAATATAATTTAAACCCCTAAATAAATTTTTTAGGGGGAAAAAAAAAAAAATTTTTCCCCAAAAACGGGGGAAACGAAAATTTATTGAAAAAATCCCTTTAAAACAACCCAAAATTTTTTGTACAAAAAACAAAAAAATTTTTTTACCAAGAATCATACAAATTTTGGACCAAATTTTTAAAGCGACCGCTTAATTTGTAAAAAAAAAAAAAACAATTTTTTAAAATAGAAATCACAAAAAGATGAAATTTTTTTGTTGGGGTTTTTTTTATTTTTTCCGGGGTTTACAAAAATTTTTATTTCGTTTTGCAAAATTTTTATTTTTTAAAAATTGGAAAAAAAATCAAAAAATTTTTTTTCTTAGCGAACATTATATTTTCCAATTTTTAAAAGGGAAAAAATAAATTTTATTTTTTAATAAAAAACTCTCATCTTTACTTTAAAAAGGGATTTTGTGCAAAATTTTTTCCCAACGATCGGGGGAAAAAAAAAACCCCCTCCTTTTTAATAGATTTTAACCAAAAATGATTTAAAATTTTAAAAAAAAAAGTTTTTAAAAAAAAATTTTCAAAAAAAAAAAAATCGTTTTTAAAAATTGGATTAAAATTTAAATTTAATTTAAACAACAATTTTTTTAAATTTGAGAAAATTATTAAAAAAAAGGAAAAGTCTTTTAGACAATTAGATTTTTTTTAAAAACCGGGGGATTTAATTACTAATAAAAAAAAGCAAAAAAAAAAAATTTAAAATAATTTAAACCGACAAAATTTTCATCAAAACCAAAAAAATGTTTTGCAAAAAAAGAAATTGTGTAGAAATGGCAAATTTTAAAATAAAATTTTTTTTTTTTTTTAAAAAAAAACCTGCAAAATTGCCAACAAAAAAAAAAATAAATGCCCAGTATAAGTAAAGCACTAAAAAAAGGGCCTTTTTTTATACAACAGACAAGCAAAGACGAATACAAATTTCACACATTGTAGTTAGTAAATTGTATAAAAAATAACTTTTTTTGTGTCTATTTTTGTTTTTAAAGGTTTTTAACTCAAAAAAAAATTTTAAACTTTTTGTCCAAAAGGGGAGGGGTTAAGGTTTAAAAAAGTGGATGAATTTGCCAATACTGTACTTGAAAATAAAAAATTTAAAACAGAAAACCCTTTTTTAAAAAAAAACACATACATAATTTATAATCTAATAGGAATTTTGCCCGTAATTTGGTAGTTAGTGAGGTCTGCAAAACCCCAAGATTGTTTTTAAACACTTTTTTTACATGAGACTACAAGCGCCCCAAATGCCCCCCCAAAAGATTATAATTTGAACCAAAATTTTCATTTGAGTAATAAGTTTGTAAAAAATTCAAGGTAGATTACCCCCCACTCACTCGCCAGGCAAGGAAACATACAACCGTATGTGTATGGATTGGGTGGTCATGACTACTAACACAGGGGGGGGGGGGTATTTTCAGAACTAGGCTAGCTTTAGAGCTTTTAGGCATTATTAAATATTTTAACCAAAATTTAATAATTTTTAAAATTTAAATGTAACCCCCTTAATTACCAAAAAAAAAAATTTAAAATTTTTTTACAATAAAAGTTTCTAAAAAACAAATAATTCAGCGCTTAAAAAAGCTTAGCTGCATGATCTTAAGGTAGTTAGTTAAATAATAGCAAAAACATTTTTAAAATATTAATTTTGTCAAGCTTTACTATCATTTTTTTGAAATGTACCCTCCAAATTACAACATTTATTTTTAATGGCGTGCTAAAAAAAAAAAAAATTTCTTTGCGTCTTATAATTTACAATATAAAAGTAAAGAAAAGGGGGAGCACTATGTGAAAAACTGTTAAACAAACCCAAAAAGGGATTAATATTTTTTTATTTTCCTATTCAACACCATATTAAGGATAGAATACATTATTCAATTTAAAAAGCTCAACTAAATGTCAACGAAACCAGGGAAGCCTTCCCCCCCAAAATTTTACCTTTCAGACCTAAAGTTTTCGGGCTTGGAAAAAATTTTTCTCAGAAAAACTGCTGAAATCTACTAGCACCGGTTGGATTTAGGCCAAACCAAAAAAAATATTGAAAAAACTGGGGTGATTGAACGGTACGTTAGTGTCAGAGCCGGCCTAAGGCAAAAAATTCAAGGTCAAGAAATCCAGTTTATGCCCCTAACGGGGTGGGGGGCCGGAATATTTTTTTAAAAAGTAAGGTCTTTAAAAAATTGTCTTTGTGGACTTTTCGCCTTTTTTAACTTACATTTATGTCTCTAAAATAATTTTTTTATTGATTACTTGATAGGTTTAATGCTTTTCTTCTACCTTTAAACCACTATTTTGGGGCAAAAAACTAATGAAACTTCTGGGGCAAGTTAAAAATTTTTCATTATATTTCAAGACTTCAGAAAAAAAGATAATCGGGAATCAACGTCCCCAAAAAAAGGTTAATTATCATATCTAATGGTAAAAGAAAATAAAACAATAGAACACGTGAAACAATAAGAAAATTGAGTTTAAAAATGGTGCACTCACAACAAAAGTTTGTTTTAATTAACTTTTATAACTACGAATAGCTACATATCTCTTTTATTTTACTTCCTACCCCGGGTTTTTTTCTTCTTTTCATTTTTGGAAAGTAATTTTTTAACTTTTAAAACCAAATAATCAATTGACTGAACAAATCATTTTCAATTGATAAAATTAAATGGCTGCAAGTCTTTCTTGAGACAGTTTTTACTTGAGGTAATTTTTTTTCACTTCAGCTTTGAAAAGCTTCGTTCCGCGGGCGCCGACATGGCATTTGGTTACGTTTTGTTTTCTATCCACAGGTTGACATAGGCATCGGCTTTCTGCAATGAAAAAATTTAAGGAATCCATTAGAGACTTTTGACCTAAAAATAATAAAATTATATTAAAACTCTTCAAGTGTAATTGTAAGAAGATATCATGAACGAAAATAGTTTGGAGTAAAACTAGTAAAAAAGCAGTCGCGTAAATTTAATTATTAAAAAAATTATACGTTTTCTGCATTTATCTTGGGAAAAATAAGGTAAGAAGGGGGAGGAAAGGGGTGGGAAATTTTCTGACATAAACTATCAAGTTTTAAAAAGTTAGTTTGGGAAAAACAAACACAGATACATGCTTTAAGTGAAAAAAAATTATATGGGAAATTGTCTGGCAAAAAAAACAAGGTGTAAGGGGAAAATAGAATATAGAATACAAAAATGTACCTTATTTCTCCACCTCGGACTGGATAAAAAACATCAACTGTCCCAAAAAAACAAAGCTTGATTGGTGAATATACCAAAAGCTAAAGCGTAAACTAAACACAACAAATAGCAAAAAAAAAGAGGTTCAAAATTGCAAAACGTCAAGACTGAATGGCCAGTTACAATTAATTGCAAAAATTGGGGGTAAAAAACAAAGCTGTGAAAGAAAAAAATTTAAAAAGCTTTTTTTTCAGGGGAATTAGACTTTCAGTCCTTTCTTCCACTTAAACTAAGCTGTGGGGAAAGGGGGAGGAAAATTGTCACAACCCTTTTCCCGGGCCCATTACAGGAGTAGACGACTGATCTACCTTTTTCCCCTTTGTTCCGGAAAGACCCATTTTAAAATTAAAATTAAATTTTTATGTATTTCAATTTAATCTTTTACCGGGTTTTACCCTTAAAAAACGATCAAATGCAAAAAGTTTTTGAGACAAAGTATTATATTATTTAAAAAAATTTCAACCCCCAAAATTTAAATCAAAATTTTTAAAAAATTTTCCAAATTTTTTTCTTTTTTACCAAATTTGCCCAATTTTATGCCCCCCCAAAAGACTTGGTGTGCGGGTGCATACATCGCCCACCCTTTTAGGCCACCTGTTAGTCTTAAAAACAAAAATTACTGGGGTTTTGCTGCTTTTTTAGATGTCAGCAAGCAAAATTTAAAAAAAGTGGAACCGTTGTTAAACAAAACAAAAAAAAGGTTTTTCTCAAAATTTTTTTTCCAAAAATTAAAAACATAATCTTTTTAACAGATTGTTTAAAATTGAATTTGAAGACTTTTTTCTCATTTGCTTCATAGAGACCGGGAAAAAATCCAAGGTGGTGTTTTGGGTTCTTTTTGAAACAAAAACCCCAAATTTTTTAAACTGATGACACAGTATTTTTGTCAATAATTGCATTATCAAAGAAACATAATGTTCTCTGAAAAATTTATTCACTTACAACAATTAGGTCAATTATTACATGGTTTATTTTGGGGAATGAGGTAATTCACTCATAAATGTTCACGAAAAAAAAATTCCTTCCTTCATTTCAAATTTATGATATTTTTTTACGTCAAGTATAAGAATATAATACTTTGGGAATCATATTTAAAAGAAGCTAATTAATATGGAAATATCACATCTGGTCGAAGAGACAAAATTTAAATTTGAAAAAAAAATTGACTGGCTTTAGGGTAAAATTAAAATTACATTGAAAAACAAAAATTTAACGACTCCCTATTTTAAAAACCAATTTGGCTCCAGCAGGGGCATCAAGCTGATCATACACACTTTTAAAAAATGTCATGTTCATATTAAAAAATAGTAATTTAAAAATTTAACATGTTTAACAGGATACAATTATTAGAACCGCAGAAATTAATTTTTAAAAAAAATTTTTTGGGCCCATTTAAAAAAAATTTTAAATCAGAACTATTTAGATTAAACAAAAAAAGATGCTAAAGAAATCTGATCTGATAATACCTTAAGATTATACTTTTAGATTTTTTATTTAATTTTTCTTCACTTCATTGTATTATTAATGTTAATTTTGCTTTAGAAATGCAAAGTACTAGGTTTAAAACCCGTATTTTTGGGAGAAAAAAAAAAAAAAATTTCCCTTTATCGAAAAGAAATTCCAATTAAGTGAAAATTATTTTTAAACGGAAAACACCAACTATCTTAATGTAAATCTCTTACAATAATGACCATGCATACAGACTAAAACGTTGTGAAAAACTTTAACTTAAGGGCTCCCTATAAAAAAAAATCATAATTTATTTTTTGCTTTTTGTTTAAATTTTGTTGCTGAAAAACATTTTTAAATCATGTTTTGTTTGTATTTTATATTATTATTTATTATTGTTTTTCACAAAAAAAGATTTTAAATAAATAAGTGGTACAGATAACTGGCAAAGCTTTATCTTTTTTTCCTTGTTACTAATCGTTAAAAAATTACAAACGGGTAGAGAAATAATTAAAGGATGTAAAAACATACCTAAAAAAAATAATTTTTAAAAATTAAAAAAGTTTGTTAGTATAAAGATAAAAAAAATAAAAAAAAATAGACCCAAAATTTTTAAAAACTCTTAAAACCCTGTCGGGCCCCTTTTGTCAATTCTAGTGAATAAATTTTTAATTTTATTTTGGGTTTTAAAAAATTTTATTAAAAAAAAATTTTTTTATTAACAATTTAATCATTATTTTAAAAGCTTAACCGGGGGGTTTTCTTCCCCTCTTTGGGGGCATATAAGGGTTTTCCCAAACCGGGGTTGAAACATTTGGACTTCCCCTTTTCAAAGAGGGGTTTCAGTTCAAATACTGGGGGGTGCAATACACTTTTAAATTTTTACTTTTACAACCAAAAATTATTTTATTTTTAAATAAAAAATAAAAATTTTTTCAAAAAAATGTTTAATTAAACAAACCCCAAATTTTATGTAAAAACTTTAAATTTTGTCTTTTACCCCAAACTTATTTGGAACTTATTTTAAAATTTTTTTATTTTAAAATGAAATTAAAAAAATTTGTTAGGAAAAAACTTTAAAAATTTGTTATTTTAAAACGTATTTTCCTTTTCCAAAAATTTTAAACTAAAAAAAACTATTAAAGTTAGGGATAGTGTTTTTTTAAAATAAAATTGTGTTTGCAAATTTTACTAAAATAAAAAATTGTAGAAAAACTTTTTAAAAAAGTTTTTAAATATTTTTGTAAAAAAAAAGTTATTAAAAAAAACATTAAATAGGGGGATGTTTTTAATAAAAATTTTTAAAGTGTTTTAACAACTAAAAAAAAATAAAAATTTTAGGGAAAAAAAATTAATTTTTTTCAAATTTTTTTACAAAAAATTGGGAAACTAAAAAAATATTAAAAAATTTGGGAAGGGTTTTATTTAAAAAATTTTTAGTTTTCTTTTGTTAAAAAAAATTGTTAATTAAAATTTAAAAATTTGTTTTTTTAAAAACGATTTCTGCAAAAAAAATTTTCAAAAACTAAAAAGTTAGGGTTGGGGTTTTTAAAAATTTTTGTGGCATTTTACTTGAAAAATTCTAAATTTGAATCAAAATTTAAAAATTTGTTATTTTAAAAAGAATTTTTTTCAAAAAAAAACTAAAAAACTATAAAAGGGGTAAAATTTTAAAAAAATTTTTTAAAAATTTTTTTTCATCTTTAAGAAAAACATAAATTTTTTAAATAAAATTTAAAAATTTTTTTTTTAAAACGTTTTTTTACAAAAAAATGTTAAATAAAAAAAACTTTTAAAATTAGGGATAAAGTGGTTTTAAAAAAATTTTAAATGTAGTTTGCATCTTTACGAAAATTCAAAAAAAATTTTAGGGGTAAAACTTTTAAAAATTTGATTATTTTAACGATTTTCCCGTAAAAAAAATGGATAACTAAAAAACTATTAAAGTTAGGATATGGGTTTTATAAATATTTTAAATTGTAATGCTAAAAATTTAACAAAGTTTTATGCCGCTTTTGGGAAAATGAAATTTTTTAGTTTTTTTCCCATAAAAATAAAAAAAACAAAATTTCAAAAAAATAAAAACAAACAGTCTAGGATATTGCTAATTTAAACCTAATCCAAATTTAAAACAAAAAGATTATCCTTTGGTCTCAAGTGAAGTGCAAAACCAAAAAAAAAGGTTTTTGGCCCTAAAAAGGATTTTTAGACAACTTGTAATTTTTTTTACGATCACAAAACTTTCTTTATCTAACGCATATGGAGAAAGTAAAAAATTTAAAAAAAAAAAAAATCACCCAACCTGAAGTCATTCCCCCAAAAATCTAATTCAGTTTACGAACCTAATATTTGGGGTTGCATTAAAATTTGCATAAAATTTGTTAGTGTTTAAAAATTTAAAAAATAATTTAAAAAAAAAAATATAACAAAAAAAGAAAATAAAAAAAAAAACAACAAATAATATTTTTTTCATCATTTATAATATTCAGTTCTCAGAACAAAAGTAAGGGTACATTGTTTATGTACTTAAAACTTTATGCTTTTTAAAAAAATGATTTTGTTTTTACGTAAAATATATTAGGAATCTTTCTATAACCCGCGTTTTCATCTCACCCCAACCCATATGACAAGGTCACGTGCACCAAGCCCCCACCAAAAAGCTTTGGTTTAGCGGAGATTTCTGACATTGGGCCACGTCCTGCTTTGAAGATTGTACGCCCCAAATTGCTATTCGATGAAAAATAAAAAATGATTTGTTGTTGACCAGGAGCAAAACCAAAAAATTTTTTAAAATTTGGGTATTACAAAAATCAGAGCACTTCAGAGATGTGAAAACAGTTTTCAAATTTTTGCAATTTTTTTAGTGTACGCTGAGGCAGTGCCCCAAACATGGGCAGGTGCCAAAACAACAAGTTTTCTAAATTGTTTTTGTTTAGAAGAAACCTATTTTAAAATGAAAAGGTGATTTTTTTTTTAAAGAAAAAATTGTGGCCCTTCCATACCAAGAGTTTCTTATTTAGATGCAATTTCCACTTAGTTATATTGCTTTGGGTTTTTAAATCAAGGTTTTTTTTTTTTTCTTAAAAAATTTTCTATTATGAATTCTTGGGGTTTTGAAAAATTATGGCTTTTATTTCCCTTTGGTTTAATTAGGCTTTTTATGTAGGTAATCAACAGCAAACCACAAATGCACTAAATGACTTGACAATTTCCTCCAAATTTTGAAAGTGTTAAAAAAAAGTTAAAAAAAAATTTTTTAAATTTTTTAACTTTGAAAAAAAAAACTGATTAGATTGCGACTTTTAAAAAGGCGTACAGGCCTTGAAAACCCCAATGACACAGATAGAACCTTTTCTGTAGTCATTGGTGAATCCCAAAACTTTTTGGGAAAGTTTCAATTTTGATTTTTAAAAAAGATATACTAAGGCAAGGATTCAGAGGACCAAGGAGACAAGTCTTCTTCAGGCCAAATATGAAGTAATTTGTTAGGGGTTTCTAGATCAGATTTTAGGTTTTTACGACTTAATTTTCAAATATCAGACTAGGAAATTTTTTTAAGTCGTTCTATAGTAAAAAGGGGAAATTTTAAAATAATGTGAACGAAAATTCCCCATCTTTAAGTTTTCCCCGTTTATGGGAATTAAAATTTTTTTAAAACTAGGGAACATTTTGCCTGTTTTGTCTTACTGTTAAAACCAAAAATTTTATTATTTGTATCAGGGGTAGAATGGGGAAGTTTCTTTTTAAAAAACGTGTTCACCAAACCCAAAAGGGGGTTACATTATTTTTGATATCTTCAAAATATTTTTTTTCAATCAATAAAATATGTGAGGATTTAAAGAGGATTTTTAAATTTTCTAGGTCCCTCATTTTAATTTTTAAACCCCCCCCATTAAATTGATAAAAATTCTGCTAAAAAGGGTTTTGTTTTGTTAGGGCCCGATATTCTTCTTGTTAAATGCGTTTTAGTAAATTATTTTTAATTCTCTTTAACAATCCCTACCCCCCCATTCCTTTTGGGGGTGCTGGTACAAAACTGTTACCCCCCGTCGCATGTGGACGAAGGTCACTGCAGGCGTTCACACCGCCTCTGGGAACCCGGGAAGACGGGACCTCCAATCACTTCCCCCCACAGAATCAACATGTATAATTTTTTGTATTTGATTTATGTACAAAACCCCTCTAAGTTTTGACAAAATAAATTTTAAATTAACTACCTCTCATCCTTCAGGGACAACTACAGCTCCGCTTCAATCATGGACTCCCCCACATCTGTAAGCTACAAAGCCAAGGAGAGTACCCCCTCCCCAAAAATGTAAAAGGGCCCCTAGTTGCCCTGGCTATTTGGCTATTACTAAAATTTTCCCTTTCTGAGCTAAGTAAACTCCAAAAAGAACAATGATTTAACTTTTTCATCTACACTCTCACATAAATTCCCCCCTCCCTATCCCCTCCCTTCCAGATTAGTTGGGTTTTATCACCACCTCCCCACTACTTTTTCCCCCCAAAAAGCTTTTCCTGCAAAAATCGTTCCTTTGTGCCCCTTTTTATGTCCCCAATTTAAAAAAAAAAAATTTTTTAATCTATCCCGGTGTTTTGGTTTCCTCCCCCCAATGGCCAATTCTTATTTCCTGGCACTCTAACCATATCCTTTTACCTTTTAAGTTTGTCCTAGATCTTTTATTTAAACCCTTAAAGTTTTATTACAAACTTCCCTTTTTTCCTTGATTCTGTTTCCGCCAAAATTTTTTTAATTTCCCTAGGAAAGCCCTTCCCCCCCCCCCGTATTCTATCCCCAATTTTCTTTTTTCTTTTCCCAGGCTGGAAAACTATGCGGGACAAAAAAGTTTTGTCGAGGTTTTAAAAAAAGTTTTGGCCTTTTCCTATCCCCCCCAAATTTTTAAATTGGTAAAAAACCGTGCCCCCCTTTCCAAAAGAGTAATCTCTCTATCAAGCCTGCCGTCCACTCTCATTCGCCCCAAAGTAATGAATGGTAACCAATAAAAAGGTTTCCCCCAAAATTTTTTTTTTTCTTAATTGATCTTTCCCCAAAAATTACTTCGCTTTTCTCGGTTATAAAAAAAAAACCCCCTCTTTCTTCCCAAAGAGAATTCAATTCTTGAAAATTTCCTCCCAAATTTCCCCCCAAATTAAATGTCATTGAAAAAAATTCATAAATTGCGACACTTTTAACCTTTTCACCTTTTCCTCAAAATTTTTCCATCCAATTAAACAGGCCGGCATTAAAAAAACAAAAAACTAAAAAAAAACCCTGTTTTCAAACCTTTTTACATAAAACCATTTCCTCCGCCCCCTTTTTTCATCTCCTAATTACCCTAAACCCTTTACCAAATCAATTTATTGTATTTTACCCCCTCTCTCCAAGTTTTTCCCACCCATTGTTCCTTTTTAAAACCCCTAAAATTTCTTTTATATCAATAAAAAATTTCCCCCTTTTATTGAACTCCAATTTTTCTCCATGATTGCAAAGGGCGAAACCAGATCAACTGGTCCTTCCCCTTGAACCATGCTGCCCTCCCCCCACTAAGGCTTCTTTTTTCTTCATTTACAAATTCCCTCAAAATTCACCCATAAACTTACGATCAGTGGGTTAGAAATGGAATAAAATAAATAACTCTCATACCTATTCCCAAAATTAAATTTTTAAATAACCCCGTATTTACACTTTCCCCTTATTTGTTTGACGTTAATTTAGGCAGAATATCTTGGGTTGGGGGAAAGTTACTTTGATGTTGAGATCCGCCCTTTCTGTTCCTTTGCTAACTTCATCAGTTCATCTGTTGACATAGATTTTGGCCGTTCAATAGGCAGACCGAGAGCTCGGTCCCAGACCAAAGAGGCTAGTGTTCCAAGTGCACGAGAGACTCCGAACAATACAGTGTAAAACCGCACGTAAGTCAGTCCGTAGTGATATAACAAGACACCAGACTGGGCATCAACATTAGGCCACGGGTTTTTCGATCTACCATAATCTTGAAGAATGCCAGGAACAACTTTAAACAATTGATCAGTTATTTTAAAGTATGGGTAGTCTGGAAAGTGTTTAAGGGCAAATTCTCGTTCCAAAGTATATCGAGGATCCGTCACCCTCAATACTGTGTGGTAATAGCCTGGTATTGTGCAACCTTCTTTTACTATATTCCTTATGTACTCCCTCAAGGTTTGATCAGTAGGACTCTCTCCTAAATCTTTCACTATTCTTTGAACAAATCTTAGCATTTTCTTACTAGCCCATTCCATGCAAGGGGTCCAGCCTAGACCATGCATTCCAGCAGCGAAGGACAGATAGGGATCAGCCAATGTGGAACCAACTAAATGGACGGCGTGGGCCGACTCGTTTCCCCCCTCGTGGTCACAGTGGATAGACAAATACAACCTCATCAGTTCTGTAAACAATGGGTCATCAAATCCCATCATTTGCGTAAGGTTAGCACTCCAATCTTTTTAGGATCAATAATCACAGAGCTCTTATCACTTTTTGTATTGGGTTAAGTAAATTTTCGCTGCAATCACAGGTAGTTTTTGCGATGAGATTCATAGCATCTTCGAATACGTATTCCCAATATTCAGTCTTTTTTATACCTTTCGCGTAAGCTTTCACAAACTCACTTTCAGTATTAAGAGCGGTTTATGGTGGCACTGAACTTACTCATTGGTTGTAGGTGTTCGGGGAAGTCTCTGAGCATTACTTCGACGTGGTTCGGTAGATCTGCTCGCTCTGCCCACTCAAGGGACAGAGCAGCTACTTGCTCTTCCGTTGGTAGCTCACCCGTAAGCAGAAGCCAAAACATTCCTTCTGGGAGAGGTTCATCCCCACCTTTGGCCTTAGGAAGAATTTCTTTACACTCACGGGTGGTATATCCTCGGAAACGAATACCCCTCGTCACGGTCCAAAAGTGAAGTCTCATAAATCAAAGTTTTCACATCCCTCATTCCTCCGTAAATAGAATCAATCAAGACTTTAGTAACGACTACTGATCCATGTGATTTTCTAAACTCTTTTAACCTTTTCTCGTTCTTCTAATATCTTTTTTGACAATTTATTCTTCAGTTCGGAAGAATAACTATTTGTCGCACTTTTAAATAACGAAGTCCTGCATATTAAATGACGATAAACAATTCTAAATAAGGCCATTTAGAAAAACAAAAATACATACCACTAAAAAAAACTTCATTTTCCACAAACACACTGAATATTTACTAATTGATATGCCAGTCACATGTTTGGAAGTGATCATGGTAACTAAAGCAACAGAAGGTAGGTATCTGGAATTGGATGCGTAGTAGACTGTGACGTCACAAGGGCGAATCAGCTGGTTTAATTATTTTTCCTATTAAATTACTGATAACTAAGCCTACCAATCACTTGGAATATAAATTGTAATTGAGCTTGAATATTTTCTGTTTTTTTTTCATTTCATTTATTAACGGTAAACATCATTAAAAAAAAGTTTAGCCAACGTTATTTAGACACTACACTTTAATATACAGGATAATTAACAAAATATATAATATAAAATAGATGACAACCAACTAGACACATGTTGAAAATCATATACATAACTCATACAAAGCAAATTATAATACATATTAAAAATATGCAATTATACAAAGAAATAGTTTATGATTTCAAAAATATAACATAAATATACCTAAATGGAACAAAAATATATGTATAATACTGTTAATAAACCATGCTTAATATAAAGATATACACAAATAAAGATTGTCATCGAGAGCCCAGTCACACTAAATTACATTCTCATAAATCAAAAACTTCAACTTACCTGCACTTAGTCGCAGAACAAATCAAAGTCCTTTAGATTGTGTATTACCCAAACGGTGCAGCCTAGGGATAGGAGCTTGCATCAGGTACCTGGTTGGGTGGGATTGTAACGAGAACCTGAAGACCTGAAACTCGGAGTTTGAATGATTTAAGAAGATCAGGGCAATCAACGTGGCCACAGAGAATATTCTGTAGGAAAACAACATCCGCCAATTCTCTTTTGGTAGATAGTGGGGGAAAGCCTAGATTGACTGCCAGTTGTTCAACAGGAACATCGAAGTAATAAAGCCAAGTTTGATACAAATGATTCGAATAAACCGTCTCTGAACTCTCTCTTTACGATCATCTGACCAACAAAGTAGGGGTTTCCAACAATACAGCAGAATTCCAATGTTGATCGAACAAGGGATTGGTAAAATATCTTTAGTGCTTCTACATTAAGACCATGTTTGGATGACCTTATAATAAAATTCAAATTTCTCATAGCCTTGTTACATATATCGTTGATGTGCAGCTCAACATTTTTGTTAGTGGAGAAGGTTACACACAAGTTACGTACGTGAGATTTACGAGTCAGGTTCGTGTCACGTAGTTTATAGTTGAAAATCACTGGCTGGGAAGAACGGCTGAAAGAGATTGTACATTTTGCTGCATTCTCTGCTATACGGTTACCAGAACACCACTCCTGAATGCAGCCTGAAGTATCTCACAGTCTGCAAGAGATTTGATAATATGAAACATCTTCGTGTCATCGGCAAATATAAGGCACATGATTTTAATACTAGCAGTATCATTTATGAAAATGTTGAAAATAAAGGGCCCCATCAAGGAGCCCTGAGGGACTCCAGAAGCAGCATTGAAAGACCCAGAGATAGCATTCATGAATTTGACAAATTTATCTATTTATTGTTCCACTCAGCTGCCACTTTGCCCGTGTGACGTCATAGGAGATGAGCGCGGACATAAACGGTAGGTATCACGCGCTTCTCCCATGACGTCACATGGGTGAAATGGTAAAAATAAACAAAAAAATACCACATATATAATAACTAACTCTACCCAGATAGCCCATTCCATGCTAAAGAGTGTTAACAAATTTTTCGTAGTGTGTCAACTGTCCGCTAGCGCGTCGAGCGGCTGTCAACTGGGCGGCGTTGCCAGATTGAACTCAATCAACTAACCACATTAAAAACATACAATAATAAAATATCAGCTGATAATAATACTTGAGATCTGATACTTATTCTATCCGGCAACGTCTTATGCTAAAATCATAGTCGTGTAATGATTGTTGTCTACAAATTCCTTAAACGCTTTTCCCGTATACTCAAACTCATTTATTTAGCCAGATCAACAAATACAATGGCATTAGCCACGTCAGTTACACTAATAATTAATAATGAGCTTTAAAACTATAGTCAAACTAACATACTTTATTTTAGCGACTACTAGTCAGGAATTCCCGGACGCTGAAGACACTTTCCTCCAAAAGCATTTTCTTTACCTCGTTTTTAAAAGCTCGGTGATCCTGTTAAATTTTTAGTGATATGGAAGATTATTTTAGATCTGGATTGTGAAAGACGAGGCTTTACCGTGAGCCATCTGGGTAGAGTTATTTATCTGTGAAAAATACTGTTCTAATTCCCGTAATTACAATTCCAGCTGATAAGTGGTAAAATAACTTGCTTGCTGATTAGCTGAATGCTTCTATGTAATTGGTAGATTTAGTTATCAGTATTTAAGAGAATAAACAAATCAGCTGATTTCACCCAGTGACGTCTCTTGTCGTGATACCTACCTTCTTTTCTAGGTACGGTACCGTGAAAGTGATTATAGCTTTATTTTTCCTCTGTTCAATGGTATTGCACATAGTTAGAAAAGTTCTATATGATTTACAATTACTACATTTTTAATATTTACATTTTTAATATGTACATTTAAAATACAAGAAACAATTATAGGTTCTTGTACTATAAAGAAAGGTAAAAAATTGTAATAAAGGTCCGATTAAATAGAAATTAATTTAGATAAATGGATTTGAAACCTTTTGCAATTTGTTGGACGGCCTCAACACCATAATTATACCAATAATTGTAATGTCCTGAAATGGTTCGGTTGCATAATAAATAACATGTAAACAAAAACAGTAAATAATTAGAATAAATAGAAAAATACATTACATATTTAAAACTAAAATTAGTACGTAGGGGATTTAAGTCGCTTATTATGATTTTAACATAGTAACATAGCCGAAAATATTGTAAAACAAAATGGCGGATGGGAAATTATGCTTTCCCGACATTACAACGAATGTACGAATAAAAAGTACAAAAAATATTGTATACATCCATTTTTCGTGTTTTTGATTCATATTTACGTACTTATAAAAACTGCTAAATTACTAATGGAATGCTGTCAAAACTGGGAAAAATGACAAAGAATATATAACAATTATAATAGTAGAAATTTATATCAAAATAATAAGCTAGGGTTTTCATAGGTCGCTTATTACGAAAAAAAAAAAAAAAAAAAAAAATAAAAATAAAAAAAAAAAAATACATTCAAGTGGTGGAGGAAAACTGAGTTTTCACAATTTACAAAAAATGTTCGCAAAAAGTAGAATAACCATATGTGAAATTAAACTTATTTCCATATAGATTATAATTATTTATTAATAATAGTTGCAAATGAATTGGGGATGTTTCGGAAACTTGTTTTCATTGGTGTTCGAGGGAGAAATACATATACCGTAGTTGTGTATAATTCAAGTCTCATCCACTAGGCCCTCTAGCCCACCCTTTGAACACGATTTAAGGCCAGGCAGAAGCTTGAATTTGCAGATTCAGTCATAGGCTTATCCGGGACGCAACGAAATGTTGTTCG
>JAQJVL010006222.1:0-30355 GCA_035578905.1 Stictocephala bisonia
ACCCAGTTATCATTATTTTATCTAAAAATTTTTATCACTATACAATTTAAGCGTTATTAGATATTTATCGCTTCACAAAATTGAAATATAACTCTGTAAAATCATGTTATAATCTTATAATATCCAGTATTTTATATTACTGTTAAGTAAATGTACAATACATAGTAGAGAATATGTCTTGATATAAAGCTCTTAAACGACTAATCATAGTATTTGTTTACTCAAATGTAAAACATTCAGAATAGTTAACTATTAAAACATTGGTGTTATAGTCTTTTATTAGCAATGTTTATCAGGCATTTTAGAAAAAACTAAAATTCAATCACGTAAAATTAGAATGAACGTAATTGAAAATCAATTTAATTAAAAAATACATATTTTATTAATTTAGTTACTCATATATGACCTTTTTGACCGATTTACTTAGGTTTTAAAGTTAATATAACTGGTATATTTAGCTTAGACTTCTAGTTCGAGTGTGGTATCATATCGCTTGACCCCACTTGAACCATATCACTAAGTCAGCTTAATTGTTAATCGATAATACTTTTATTTTCATCAATGACACAGACTTTTATTTATTTGCATTATACTAACAAGAAATTAAACTAATTTTTTCGTTTATCCTTCTTTCGTTCTGCTCAGCCGACAGTAATACTCAGTTCTCTTCCCTGCACAAAATACGGACATTGAGAAAACTATAATATTAATGGATTCATAAAATTTTTGTTTTATTTACCCAATTCATTGATAAGAGAAACTATCTTTAGAAAATAGGAAAAAACTATACTTTTTAATTTAAAGTGTCATTTATATTTAGTCGTTTCTCTCATGTTTATTATAATAAATGGACATGTATGAAGATCCTTTATTTGAGATATTAAACATTTTTATCCATTTAATATATATCCAGATATACAGAACTGCAAGCTCTAAAGTTTGCCATTTATTTAGAAATCTATAATGCGAATACTAATAAAAATATCATTATGAAAACACTAAATTAATTTACTTAGCTAAGTTTAATTTATTTTGCTATCATTTTCATTACATCTTTATTTCTATCATTAAACTGAATATAGAAGATATGTAGACAAAAGAAGTATATACTTAAACGGTTGATTTGGTATACCCTGTGTTATACAAATTATTTAAACATAACGTCCAATATAGTATTTTTTACTCTCGTGGCTCATTTTAAGTGAAAACAATATAAAGTATTATTCTTAGATATGACAAGACAGCACAAAATTGAACGTATTCTAAGGTGAATGTGAGTAGTATGAGCATGGATAACCAATGTAATATTGTTGCTAACGGAGTTTGACTGTTTCATAGAACGGACATTTCATTTAAAGTCTAACAACCAGTGAAATTAAGGGACATAGAGTTGAATCAAAAACATGTATTATTGGTCTGATTTTCAACTAATTGGACAAGCCTGATACTCAGCTTCTCATCCTTACTCAACATACGGACACTGATAAAATGGAACTTAGATAATTTTTCATATACAAGACATGTCTCATCTTAAACAAAAAACCATAAAGAAAAGCACCCCACGGCCAATTTCCCAAAAGTAAAAAAAAAAACCCCTTTTTCCGGGCAAAACCCCGAAAAATTAAATGGGAAATTGAATTTAAAAAATTTTAAAATTGTTAAATTAATTTTTTATTTTTCCATTCAAATGACTAATGATTTTTTAGGTTTTTTTTGTTTAAAAAATTAGTAACAAAGTATAAAAATTTTTTTATTGCTATAAAACCCAAAAAAATTTTCCTTTTTTTTTTTTTTTTTTTTTAATAAAAACTAAAATTAATTTAAGGGGTTTTTCTTGACCTGGGAAATTTTTTTCAGGTTTTAATGGGGCAAATTTTTTTTTAAAAAATAATTTGGGAAAAATTTAATGTTTTTTAAAAAACGGGGTTTTGGGGGATATTTTAAAAAGTTTAAAATTTTAAAAAAAAAGGCAATTATTAAATTTTAAAATGGGCAAAATTTAAAAAGCAACCCTTTAAAAACACCAATAAAAGTTATTTAAAGGAAAATTTAAAAAAATTGTTTTTATTATTTACTTGAATTTATTTTTTTACAAAAAAGGGGAAAAAACCATGTTATTAACTTAAAGTGCCATTTATAAAATTAAAACGATTTTTCTCAGGAATATTAAAAATAGTTGGGCATTTTAAAGAAATCCTTTTCCATGAAAAAAATTAAACATTTTTGTCCATTTTTAAAATTTTTTCATAAAATGTAAACTCTTTAAAGGTTTTTAAAAATATTGGGTTTAAAAATTTTACGTAGGCTTTTTTAATGGTTTAAAATCCCAATGGAAAAACTGAAATAAAAAGCTACAAATTTTTAATATTAACATATGTCAAAAAAATGGGGTCCTAATTCAAAATTATTTGATTGTTTTAACAAAAAGTGGGGAGGGGAAAAAATAAATGAAAACCTTCCTTTTTAAATCATAAAAATTTTTCATAACTGAAATTTAAAAATTTTTGTTGAATTTAACAAAAACCTTTTTTATTGTTTTAATTTTTTTCCCTTTTTTTTTTTTTTTTTTCCCGTTTTAATGAGCCCCAAAGATTTTAAAATTTTTATTTAATGATTAAATCAGTGTTTAAGGTTTAAAAATTTTTTTTTTGCAAAAAAAACGTTAAAAATATCTTAACCAAAAAAAACCCAAAACCCTATAAAATACAGTTTTTCTTTGACCTTTCTTAAATAAATTTTTCGTGATGGGAAACCCGGGCACAAAATTTTTTTTAAAAAAAAAATTGAAAGTTCGATTTTTTTTAAATTTCGTTTTGGGGAATATTTTTTTGGGAAAATTTAAAAAGAAATTTTTTAAGAAATTTTAATCTGCCCACTACCACATATATTAAAAAAACATTCTTTCAAATAATTTTTCCCCCAAATTGGTTTAACTTTGGGGTTTTTTGTTTTTGTTGAAAACATGTATGTTTCAGATGAAGTTTCCGCTCTTTTTCAGATTTTTTGAATAAATGAATTTCGTAAAATCTGCCTCAAATTTCCCCCAAATATTAAAAAAAAAAAACATTCTTTCAAATATTTAAACCCAAATTTTAAATTTTAAATTTGGTTGTTTTTTTTTTGGGTTTTTTGGGTTTAGATTTCAAAAGTAAAGTACGATGAAAATTTCCCCCTCTTTTTCAGAAAATTTTTATTGAATTATATGAAAATTTTGATATCGCCCCTCACTACCCAAAAAATATATTTAAAAATAAACATTCCTTTCAAATAAATTTACCAAAATTGGGTTTAAAAGTTGGGTTGTTGTTATTTAGAACATGTATTTACAAATGAATTTCCCCCTTTTTTTGCAGAATTTTTATTGAATTATAAAAAAAATTTTTAAAATCTTCCCTTTCCCCTTTTCTTAAAAACCCAAAAAGTAAAAAATTTATGGGAAAAAATTGCAAACGGCAAAATTGGAAATTTGGGCAATTTCCCAAAAAATAACCCAAAAAACCTTTATTTTGGGTTTTAAAAAAAAATAGTATTTTTTTTTTTTAGATTATTTAGTTTTTTAATAAAATTTCCCTTATTAAAACTTTATTCTTAAAAAAACCCTTTTAAAAAATTGTCCGACTTAAATTTCTTCAAAAATATCCCGCCCTACCAAAATCTCCTTTACGGTTTTTTAAAAAAAATTAAAAAAAAAAAATTTTCTTTTAACTTTCCCAAAAACAGAATTTAAATATTGTGTTACTTATGTTATTAAAAAAAATATAGAAAAATAAATTTCCTTAGGTTTTAAAATACTAAATTTAATTTTTTAAATAAAAAAATAATATGCTTTTTTAAATTTTTTATACATCTACCCAAAAAAATATGGAAAAAAACCACTTTAAATAAAGGGAAAACGGGCAACAAGGGAAAGAAAAACAAAGTATCAGGCTAGCAGAAAAATTTGCAGGGAGTCCCCTAACCCGTGCGCGAGGGGAGTCAGACTATCTTACGGAAAAGGTCGCCGGGGGCGCCCCTTTATTTTATAAATTTACACTTTGTTTTGCCGCACGGCAACTGTAAAAAATTTGATAACTCCTACCATTTTTTTGGGCCCCCTAATACTCAAAAATTTTTTAAAACATTAAAATTTTTTCTTTAAAAATTTTACATTTAAAAAAATATAACCCTTTAAAAATTGGGAATCAAATAAATAAAATATTCAATTTTGTTTGCCCGTTTTAAAATTATTTTTAAACTTTTTTTTAAAAAAAAAAATTAATTTCATTTATTTTTAAGGTTAAACCAAAAGAAAAAAAAGTGGGTTTATTATGAACAAAGGGACTTCAAATAGTATATAAGTATAATATTTGAAAAAAAATATTTTCACAGGAAAAAAACCAAAAATCCTTTTTAAAAATGTTTAAATTTAAAAACGTCACAACAATTTATTATATTAAAAAAATGGGCAAAGAATAAATAAACCCATGCACTTTTTTAGTAAAAACAATTTTTAAAAAGTATACCCCAAAGAATGAAAACATAATTTGGCTATACTTTTTATAGTATCCCCCATTATATTTTTGAAGGCAAAAAAAAAATAAAATAAAATTTCTTTTAACCCCGAAAAAACCATTTTATTTATTTAAAAAAAAGAAAAAAAAAAACAATATTTTAATATAAAATTGGAAATTTTTTTTAAAAATTAAAAAAGCCAAAATACGTTTTGAGTTAAAACAACCCCCCAGTGAAAAAACGGGCGGGGAACATTTTTAAAAAATTATAAAGGAAAAACCGAAATTTTGGTTTTGAACAAAAAATAATAAAAAAAAATTTAAAAAACCCAAAATTTTTAGAAAAATAAAATTTTAAAATAGTACTAAAGCAAACTGACCCGGGCGTTAAACCGGAAAGCGAAAACCCCCATCACCTGGAAAAAGGGAGGGGCCGGGCCCTCCCCCAAACAGAAATTTATTATTGGATTAAAATACAACAGGGCGGGTAAAAGGTCCGGGGAAAAAAAAATTTAAAAAACTGTATCCAAATACCAATTTATTGGAAAAACGGGGCCCAAAAAACTGGGAAATGGGGCCAAAAACCACGGTAAGGAAACCCGTTTTCTCCCTAAAAACTTAACGGGCCAGGGTTTTAAAAGTAAGTATTAACCGTTTTGGGAATTTAAAAAGTATAAATTTTAATAATCGTTAAATTTAAAATTTTTTATAGTTTTAATGTAAAAGGATAACGAATTAAATTAATATTACTGTAACACCGAAAAAACGCGTTTGTATTTAATATAGTATAATTTAATAATCATATATGTATTTATTATATTATAATGTAATAAATCGTGTGAGTTGGGCAGCACTGAGATATTATTTTTTTTGCAATTAATCGTGCGAGTTGGTAACACTGCGAAAAAACAGTTGGTACATTTCATATGGCGCTACAATCAGCTGAGCAGGGACGACAAACCAACAGACTGTTTTTTTCACATCTTGAACAAATTAATACTAAATTAAATACGAATTAAGAAAAATACAGTTTCATATAGTATAGACGTGGCTCGTCGAGCGAACGAACGAAGCCACACACGTTCTTCTGCCGCTACTTACGTTAACCTCTCGGTGTGTCACTGTGCCGCAGTGTATCGACTTCGTCTCACAAACGGAAGGTTCTCAGATCGATCCCGGCACCGCCACCGACACTTTTTGCCACAGCATTAAATAAATAAAATACAATTATTTAATAAATACGCCGTGACGTCGTCAGAAGAGCGCGAAAACGGCGTGACGTCACACAACACTGACCTAGGGACAACGTCGTCCGCGGGGGGTCCACGTGCTCGTAGTAAACGTGACCTTCAAGGTCACCACGTGGCTGATAACAGTAGTAAACAATAGTAAAGTTGACCTCAAGGTCAACACGTGGTGATCAAAAGTGAGGTTAGGAAATTTGGCGGGAAATGGGGCGCCGCCATCTTGAAAAAGTCACGTGACCGCTCTCGACCATTCAGAGGCCGTGTGATCACGTGACGTGGATCACGTGACGTGATCACGTGACAGTCCAAAGTTTAAGGTTGTTCCAGAACCCCCATTTCTATACTACTTTCACTATTATCGGTCAGCAATTATCCTACTAGAAACCGCTCTAAATGTAGGTATAAGAAGAGTTCCTAGACTGCCTAAATCAGCCAATTTAACAAGCTCATTTGTTTCAAATATTCTGTTCACTAAATTACCGGCCTGCATAAGATATTCTGATACTTATAAGATACATTTCTATAAAAAATTAATAAATAACTGGTTAATTAATTTAGGAAGATTAGAAGTTGACAAATTAGATGAGTTCCATTTATGTATAAATTTAGGAGCTTGAATGTACTTGATTATATGGGAGTGTGCTTGAACATTGTAGGTGTGGATGAAAGTGTTTGTTAGTTTCTTGTTTCGTGTGCATGAGTAAATGCTCGTGTGTGGTGTGTGTGAGTGTGCGTCTATGCATGCATGGGTTGCGTTTGCGTCTGTGCGTGTATAGAGATTGTGCGAGTTGCGTCTGTGCGCGCATGAGAAGATGTTGTGCACATGCGTTGGGTGCGCGGTTGTGTGCACATGACTGTTTCGTGTTTTTGTGTGTGTGGTGTGTGTGTGTGCGCGCACGCGCGAGTATGCGTTTCGTGAGTGCGTGTGTGTATGTGCGCGGATATGTGTCTATGCGTCTGTGCGCGCACGAGCGTGTGAGCGACTGTTCGCGCATGAGTGCGTGTTTTTCTGTCTGAGTGCGTCATTTTTTTCTGTTTCTTTCTTAGATGTAATATTATCGTCATTATTATTTGTTTTTTTCTCCTGTGGCCTCTGGTATGAGGAGTTTATTTTGTGTTTGTATTGTATTTCATAATATGGATATTAAGTGTTTTTGTTACTTAAGTTTTCCATTCACCAGGAAACAGTTTTATTGATAACTAACTACTCGGTCCTCTCGCACAGGCTTTAGCCCATGAGAGGATCATTCTCAGTTATATTTTGTATTGTTTCTTTTGTACTTTTCTTTTTTTTTTTTTTTTTTTTTTTTAGAATAAACCGATTTTTGATTTGATTTGAAAAAGATGACAGTATTCACGTACCAATAGTTAGATCACTATAAGACTTAAGATGACTGTATTAACGTACCAATAGTTAGTACACTATAAGACTTGAGATGACTGTATTAACGTACCAATAGTTAGTTCACTATAAGACTTGAGATGACTGTATTAACGTACCAATAGTTAGTTCACTATAAGACTTGAGATGACTGTATTAACGTACCAATAGTTAGTACACTATAAGACTTGAGATGACTGTATTAACGTACCAATAGTTAGTTCACTATAAGACTTGAGATGACTGTATTAACGTACCAATAGTTAGTTCACTATAAGACTTGAGATGACTGTATTAACGTACCAATAGTTAGTTCACTATAAGACTTGAGATGACTGTATTAACGTACCAATAGTTAGTTCACTATTAGACTTAAGATGACTGTATTAACGTACCAATAGTTAGTTCACTATAAGACTTAAGATGACTGTATTAACGTACCAATAGTTAGTTCACTATAAGACTTAAGATGACTGTATTAACGTACCAATAGTTAGTTCACTATAAGACTTAAGATGACTGTATTAACGTACCAATAGTTAGTTCACTATAAGACTTAAGATGACTGTATTAACGTACCAATAGTTAGTTCACTATAAGACTTAAGATGACTGTATTAACGTACCAATAGTTAGTTCACTATAAGACTTAAGATGACTGTATTAACGTACCAATAGTTAGTTCACTATAAGACTTAAGATGACTGTATTAACGTACCAATAGTTAGTTCACTATAAGACTTAAGATGACTGTATTAACGTACCAATAGTTAGTATACTATAAGACTTAAGATGACTGTATTAACGTACCAATAGTTAGTTCACTATAAGACTTAAGATGACTGTATAAAAATGCCAATATTCAGTTCACTTTAATACTGAAGATGACAGTATAACACGCCAATAATACTAAAGATGACAGTATAAGCGTCACTATAAGACTTAAGATGACTGTATAAACATGCCAATATTCAGTTCACTTTAAGACTAAAGATGACAGTACAACATGCCATTGGACAGTTTACAATAATACTAAAGATGACAGTATAAGCGTGCCAATAAATTAAATTGATTACTAATTTTAATTCTCATCAGCTGGCATTTGTTAACGTAAAGTATTAACACAGGCTTTATATGGAATAGTTTTATTTTTAACTTGTTTGTTTATTTTAATGTGTTTATTTAATCGTTTAGAATTGTCATTGCTGTACAAATTATACCCGTACATGAACAGTGGTTCTGACCAACCCACCGACCCGTACACGTATATTGGTATTGACCCACCCACCCATATACGTACAGGGGTATTTGCGTGACAGTATGAAGCCACTATAAGGTAAATGTTCATTTTCTTAATTTTTTATGAATTTAAAACAAATTTATTTAGTCACATTTAGATTTATTTAACATTAAAACCATTTTGCAATAATTGTACAAAAAAATATTGCATTTACTAGGTAAATTAAACGCTTCTTATGAAAAACACAACATTATCTTGATTAAATTCTGCTTCGATGGAATAAAAACTGTTAAATTTACTCATCCAGTCCTAGACCAATAATTACTTCTGATTAGTAATTTGACTATTAAACCTTATTAACTCTACATCTGGCAACCACATGCTCCATTTCACTGTTAGTTGAAAATCTTCTTGCTGACATAAATGTATGCCTATAATTTAACTATAAATCTACAATTGTTCTAAATTCATATTGACTCATCTAACTTCACATGTTCACATTTTTTTCATCTAAGCCGGGCTATACAAATTTCTATAGAAATCTACTTTTGAATTCAACAAACTATATAATACTTTTTATTTGCAAAATAATTTTTGTATGAACATGAAGTGAAGTGTTATATTTAAGCTCCTGATCATAAAAGGGAAGAACTAGTATTCACCTCGCCTACCAGGTAGCATCCTATAGTGCTCTAAATGTGTGTCAAGTTAGTGTGCCTAACAGTTATTTCTCCTGTTTACCATGCTATGGCAGGGGCAAATCCTGGCAATCCCAAGGCTCCTTAACAGGTTGCCTCATTTTCATATGGTCCATATAAGCTGAGTTATGGATAGGGAATTCTATTTTATTTTTAAAAACATATACTACCATCTCATATATTAAAAGGCTGGGTAGTGCGAGGATGCCACTAGTCCGAAAGAGCTTCCTACTGCTAGCCCGGTGTTCCAGACCCTAGACTATCCTAAGCATCCCCTCTTCTGAAAAATAAATATTCGATAAAATAAAGTGGAACCACAGAAACCTCATAGAAGAATGCCATATCTTAATTTCACGGATCTCAATAAGGCCATAATATGCGAGGTTGAGAACCTTACAAGAGGCAAACGAAGACAAATATAGCAGAGAAGGCGAACACTTCAGGACAAATATAGCAGAGTTCAGCTGGCTACCTAACTTAGAAATATGAGTGTCCTATGATAAATTATAATCTAGATGGATTCCAAGGAATTTAGTTGCCAGAGTGTTATCCAAAATAGTGTCGCCCATACAAAATGTGTTTGGAATATTATTGGTACGTTGAGGATGAAATTTAATAATGTTGGTTTTGGCTACATTGAGGTACAATTTACTTGATGAAAACCGCTGAATAAGTTGAGAGGAAGTGTGATTAAAAATACCGACTATAGAAGAAAAATTATTGTAACTTAAAATGAGACATGTATCATCAGCAAATGAAGAATCAGAGAATGGTGAACTATCTAAACCAGAGTTAAAATATTTAGGAAGATCGTTGATATAGAGGATAAACACCAAAGACCCCAGGACAGAGCCCTGAGGCAGCCTGATTTGACAGTGAAAAATTCAGATGTGTGTGGGTTTCACCAAAGCTAGAAATTTGTACACATTGAACTCAACCAAGCAAATAGGACCTGAACCAGTTAAAAAGACACCCTCTGACGCCATACCCAGCCAGTGTCTGTAAGAGAATGACATGATCGACAATGTCAAAGGCCTTACTAAGATCGCAAAAAAGGTTTTCAGTGTGGTTACCAGAATCAAGACGCTTCAAGGCTGATGCTGGTCTAAATCCAAACTGGTTATCCGATATTATGTTGTTGAGTTTCAAAAAAGAATAGAGCTTATTAAATAAAATGCTTTCAAAAACTTTAAATATAATCGGAACAATTGATATGGATCTGTAGGAGTTAGGGTCAGACCTACTTATTCCCTTTTTCAAACTGGTATAGTCTTGGTGATTTTTAAGTTAATAGGAAATACACCTTCAGATATAGAGAAATTAAATAAATATGTTAAGATAGGTGCCAAATCTTTACCACATTCCTTCAAGAGACTTGACGAGATACCAAATATGTCTAAGGAGTAGCTATTTTTCAAAAGTTTACAGAACTAATTGTTTCGGAAACCAGTATCTCAGAGAAATGCAGGGAATTGGGAACACGTTTAATGTAAGAAACTATTGATTGCTGAAGTTGAGGGGGATTCTGAGATATTTTTCAGACCCAGATTCTCTGCTACATTCACGAAAATCTGATTGAGAATTGAATCAATTAGTGTCAGATCACGTACACTGTGCCCCTCATGAACCAGCTCGTCCACACTGTTGCCTGTAACTTGTTTTTGGGAAGTCCTAGTCCTGCAGCTATTAATAACCTGCCTAGTAACCTTTAAGTTATTAGAGCTAGTCGTTATGAACTCCTCTGCTTGCTTAGATTTAACTTCCCTTATAAGTTTATGGTGGGGAATTTTAGCAGGTTGTAGTCTGTTTTTAGCGTTGAAGATCCACGTCTCTGCAGAACGTAGGCATCCCAAATACGCCGCCGACTTTTCTATACCTGCTCAGTTAGCCACCTAGATCACCCAGAGTTCCTTGTTCTTATCTTAATAAGAGGAGATGAATCTAAAAAATAATCTCTGAAAATATCCTTAAATTTGGAAAGAGTAGCATCTATTGACTTTTCCTGAAAAACTTGTTTCCATGACTCAGATTGAAGGAAACCACAAAATGTTTTTCATTTTTTTCACCAAATGAGCGAAATGTTTTTTTATATGAATGATTGGCATTTAATTTTTGTGATGATGCAGGAAATAAATGCATGTCCTTTGATCCTCTCAGAAAGGAGGTATAAAATATTTGAAATTAAAACAGGTCTTTGGGAAACGTTTGATGATGTTATCCAAACAGGAAGCATTGTTTCCAGATTACTTTAGTGATGTCATGAATGGTTGGGACAAGCTGAAAGCTGTTTGTTAAATCGAGGAATTGACGTCCTAGAGAATGTTCCAAAATATATATGTTGAAGTACCCTGAAATTAAAATATGATAGATATCCTTATTCAGTAAGGATAGTACAGAATTGAACCTCTCCATGAAAAGGGCAGACCGACTGCAAGGGGGCCTGTACACACAGACAACAGTCGCTCTTATAACTGGGACTGAGACTGCTACCACTTCAAAGACTTGCTCTAAACAGTGTTGCATGATATCATCTATTTGCATGTCAATGAGGCCATCTCTTAATAAAATTGACACGACTAACACAAGACCTGCAGTAGCCAGCCACCAGATGATAACCGTCCAAAGACAGGGGCCACTGCCTCGTCGCCAGTCAGCCAATGCTCACTAAGACACACTATGTCCACATCACATCCTCATCGTGCAAAACAACCTCGAGCTGTCTTATTTAATTACTAAGACTTTGCATATTTTGGTGGAAAATGTTAACACTAAATCTGCTTTGTTATTCACACTAGCTTCAGAAACCATGTTACAGAAAACCTCATTAGTACTAAGACCAACAGAACATTTAGCTAAAATGTAGTCTTTACAAACAGCATTTATGTTTTCTATTAAATTATTATTAGTAACAATGGTGTGTCTAGTTGGTAAAGAGCTATTTACATTTCTAAAAAATTAAAACAATCTGATGAATATCAGGATGACACAGTCGAACATACAGGATAAGCATACTGGAGACTGGGAAAAAGGGGTGAGTCAGCGCAAGCCAGATCTACATTTAGGACATTGTTGTTACCATTTCGGTCCCGATATATACGGGAGGTTTATCATCTACCCAGGAACAGATAAGCTGCTTAATATGGCGACAGACGGAATATTTTCCTTGGTGATTAAAATGAATTTCATTGGAAAAAACTATCCTTCTTTTTAGCAAGAGCAAGAATTTTGACATTACTATTTAGATTTGATAACTTCCTGATTTAACTGTTAATATTTCTTATAGATATGTTAGCCTGAGAGAAGGGACTGTGATTATATCTGTGAGGTGTAGTTGAGCATGGAGAACTGAGACTACTAGGTCAAGCGGTGCGCCGGGCTTCAGGCTTCACACAGCCAGCCAAGACTTTTGTCCAAATATCATCTATAGCATTCCTTACATATAGCGACCATGGCTGTCACTGAAAACTGAGAAAGCAATACTTCTCACTACTTTTTTCTTCCTTGTCCTTAGAAGATGATCTTAGAAGACCGTCGAGGCTCATTATCATTATCGCTACGAGTGACTTGGACTTCAGTCTTCTCAGCTTGCTTCAGTGGACCAAATCTGTTGAAAGTAGGAATGTTCGGTTTCAATGCAGTGTTGAGTTCAGTGCCAGTGACATTGTCAAATCGGTGGTACAACCTTTTTTGCAATTCTGAGTTTTCTCGCTCTATACCAGCAAACAAGGACTTGGAGTTATCCAACTCAATGTTCAGACTATTAATATTGTCATTGAGATGCTGTATTGTAATATCTTTCGTCTTGTCGTTGACGTCTAGTCAACCTGGGAAAGATGTAGTTTATACTCAAGCCGATCGATTTGTGAGTGAGATACTGTAAATAAATTTAATATTGTGAATTTACTTTTTACAGTCAACCTACTATTATTTGAAGTCTAAAGTCACAAGCCGATACCGAAGGCCGAAGTTTAACGAGCGCAGTGAGCGACGGGGTTGGCACGCAAAGCGTGCAGGAGTATCCTCTAGTAATTTAAATTTATGTTATTTTAATATTAATAAAGCAGCAAATTATCTTTTTTAATGTGTTTTTGAGTTACACTTACTTAGTAACTACAAAGTAATATCAATATCAAAATAAGTCACTTAAATCAAATAAATAACGCAGACTGTACTGTTAACTCGGTCCATGCCTACGAGTACGTTTTGATTCAGAAGTGAAGGTAGGAAAATCACAGCTGAGACCTCCCTGCGCGATACTGATGCGTACTTGTATGAGGCATTAAACCTCTTGTGTATATCCGAGGAATGTACAAAGATGTACATTATTTGTAATATATTAAACTGCCATGGAGGCGTTCGCTGTGGCGATAAGAAAGCGATCTCTATTTCTTTTTTCTCTACAGGTAAGTAAAATCACTGATGACGTTGAATGTGAAACCGGGAGTTACCAGATCTTTAGTACAGAGAATTTTCAAAAGAAACAAAGTCTAAATTTCATCGCTAATTATTTTTCTCTTTCAATTGTATCGTCTATGTGTTGGTTGAACTTTACTTTAAAACTTATCAAAAACAGTCCTGTGCTTAATTTCAATGTCTTCCTTCAGTCAACATTTTGTTCATACGAACCTCAATATGCAGTAGTTCTCAAATATTTGTTATTCTTTAGTTTAAAAGTTTGTGCAGTTACAAAATGATTGAAGAGGAACGAATAGTAAATAATTGAACGTGTGTAGGGACAATCGTTATATTTATAATTTATCGAATTGAGCTATTTGAAAGTAAAAAGGTTGTAAAATATTATGTTTTGTTTATTTTTCTCCGGAGATTTGCTGATACGTATAATATAATCATAGACATAAAATCAAAATGGGATAAATATAATTTTCTGAACTTGTTTCTAAATTTATGATTTTGGAAATATTAGAGTAAAATGTGTGCAAATGATCGTTTGTTTGATTCCTGAAATTTGGTGTGATTAAAGCAATTATAACACCTGGCAAGTACATGTGTGTAGGCCTATTGGGATTGCACGACTACCAGCCCTTCAGTGTGCATAGATAGCCTCTCGCAACACTCAGGTCAACAGTTCTCCACTCGCCGACCTCAGGTGAGTTGTTAAATAAATAATAAATAAATATCTTTATTCACCATTGACAGATACAAAGTGATACGTGAGCTGTTAACACCAAGATCGTCAACCTAGTTCAAGAAGATAGATTCCACGTCTGTAATGGCCTTTTATATAAAAACTCAACTTTTAAATTATGGAACACACTCAAATTAAATCAATATTATATACAAATATATATCCTCCATAGTTAAAAAACATTTTATGAGTTTAAAATAAATTATAACTGTTACAAATGGCACCTTAATTATAATTTACGTATGATATATAAGGTTTACAAAATGTATGGCAGGCCTAACACTTAATAGAACTTAGAATGTTAAAAATTATAAACTTGAGCATATACGGAAGCGTTTACCCGATGATCCCTAGCCATCAGGCGGGTCCATAGAAGGGTTCTGCATATATTTGTAATAGAACCATTCTTCAGTTTGACATTGCTTTTTGAAGGTGACAACCACCTAAACTAAACTATAAAAACTAGTTTTCAAAAGAACCGTGATTGTAAACGTAATAATGGGTATTAGCAGTGGAGAATGTAGGATTTTCTTTCTATTTACGGAAGAAGCCAAATCTACCATCATAGTACGTTCTAGAGGTTGTGTAAAAATACATTTATGGTACCGGTATCAGGAATGACCCCCCCCCCCCCCCCAGTGAATGACCGTATCAATAACATCATAAATGTTTTCTTGTTGCTTAGTCTATCACAAACCGTCTAAAAAGTAACTTTGTATCCTTCTTTGAATCCTCCCTGTCACTGGTTCAAAAAGAAAGTGTCAAACGTCTGTTTGTGACACAAACAGAACTAAGTGTTCCACCCAGTTATCTTCAACTTCCCCAGTCCCCACTGTAGCGTATCGTACAAACAAGGTCTGCTTTATTTTTCATTATTCTTTGATTACTGATCGAAACTGCAATATATTATATTTAATAAACAGTAAACATGTTAAGGTCTCTATAATTCTATCATTTTAAGATGTAAATCCTAACTAACAATAATTAATTAGTAGGGGACACCCCTGCACGTTTCGGTTGCCAACCCCGTCACTCGCTGTGCTTCTTACACCTCTGCCTCCGGCCTCGGGTTTTGTATAATAATAGTAGGCTAACTCTATGACGTAAAATCACAATACTAAGGCGGGTTACACACCGGAGTCGCTGACACGATGTCGCTGACATTTAACGTGCTAGTGACATGTCACTCGAAAACCAACCTGTGTTATCTTATGGAGCTTTTCTTTCTTACATTCTTACATATGAGACGCCGACACAACGTTGTGCGTATTTTAAGGCGAATATGAATGGTTTTATGAGTGTAGGATGAGTGTAAATGAGTGTAGTCTGGTTACTAACTGAGTTCAACTGTTCCTCAGAAAGGGCAATTTATTAATAGCCCAACAGCCAGGGCAACTAAGGGACCTACAGCTTTACGTGGAATCCGAACCACGTAGTGCTGGTCTGATTTTCAGCTAATTGACAAGCCTGATGCTCAGTTATCTCCCCCACACAACATCCGCACAATGATTACCACCCAACATGGACACCCCAGACTTCTCTAGTAGTGTCCACGCCGATAGCAACCACCAAGCGGACGCCATGTCGGTATTAAGAGAACCGAGCATCCAACCTATCGCCTACAATCTCCCAAACACTTTGTCCTCATGTAGCTGGGTTACAGCACTGCGCCACCAGTGCCGATACACACCAATGTCGCGGACACGATGTCAGCGACTCGTGTCACTAGCAGATGTCTCTAGCGAACCAACCGGTCGGTGTTTGAACGGACATGTCTCTTGCCTCTTGGGTCCGCGCATGCGCAGAACGTATAATATAAAATGTGACCTCCTTTTAACTTACCTTAAAAATATTGACAGCCTTTCTTCAATACTAATTGATTGCCGATAGTTATTATCCCCGATGTTACACTTATCTTTTAACAGACCGCACAGTTTTGTATAAGTTTCAGGTTTCATTCTATAAAAATTTTGAAACTGTTCAGGGTGTTGGAATAACTGTCTTGTAGAAGTGAATTGACTGAATAACAAATTATCTTTCCAATATGGATGGGTCCAGAATTCTCTTGCAATTATTCTTCGCCTTCGTCTTCTTCTCCTTAACACCAACAGCAACAACACAGCATCCTCCTCAGACGACGACATTTTCTCAACTTACGCTTCCTTGTCACTAGCACGTGCTTCTTCCATCCGGTGTGTAACCGCATGTCACTGGCATCATGCTAGTGACATCTGAAATGTCTGCGACATCGTGTCACTGACTCCGGTGTGAAACCCGCCTAAATTTATTTAGAGTATCTCACTCACATTACTTGCGTTGCTACCTATTTATTAGGATAAATACTCAATGGTATTACTTAAACTCCGTTTAAAACAGCTTCCGTATTGGGAGCGAGCGGCCGTCAGGGGGTGGGACAGTGTTGCCACTTCGTCGTTAGAGAAAGCTACCTGCGATCAGCTGACTCGTCGCTCACCACTCAAGACGTCCATCAGCTTACTGGCAGAGAAAGGAATATTCCCTTCTCTGTGTAACTGTTTAGTGCGATGTTCTAATATTCCAATATTGTAACTTTATTGCATTACAGGATTCATTTTTATGGATAACTGTATATATTATTAAAAGAAAATTTAAATGAAAACATGAGTTCTCTAAAATATTTAATAATTAGTTGATTAACATGTTTCAGACTTAGTCCATTTTCAAAAACATTACAAATCTCTCAAACTAACAACCAAACAAAAAAAGTTATTTGGAATAAAAATAAAACATACGATTAAAAATATTAATTTACACACACAAATACTTCTTTCATTATATATTTTATTTTTATTCAAAATTCCTTTGTTTTTTGTTTAAGAGATTTATTATATTTTTGAAAATGGACTATATAAGTCTGAAACATGTTAAACAACTAATCATTCAATATTCCAGGAAACTTATGTAAAAAAATGTTATAATGATGGAACTGTATTACAGTTAGGCCCTATATTATGTACTTTTATTTACCTTTATTGGTAAATGTTTCATTTATATTATTATAAAAATAGTTGTTGATCTAAAGGACGTTTTAGTGTTTTTCAATTTTCATTATAACAAAAATAGTACTTTTTAATATTTAATATAATATATTAGGTGTAATAAATTAATAACGTCTAAAATGTTAATAAGGTTTTAATTAACAATTATCACACTAACAATACAGTATTAATATTAAACATTTTGATTGTGTAAAAAAGTTCAAAAATAGTACCTGTCTAAAATTCTGAAAACTAGCACATTTTCTTGAATAGGGGAATGTGGGAAAACTCCGCTTAAAGATGTGTCCACGTCTTCTTCGTACACGTCAATGTCAATGTCATTCAAATAACACTGCTCTCCGTTTTCTGATTCTTCATCGCTGTCGCTTTCGTCTTCATCTCCACCATTGACATTGATAATCATCTGTTCGACGTCCTGCTCCATGATGCCTTCCTTAAGCCACGCTTCGTCTATGATTTTCTTTGTATGCTCTACAACATTTTTCCATGCAGAAGAGGAAACGTTTTCTATTGCCTCCATTGTTAGTTTTTTGTTTCTGTAAGATTAAACAGCTTATTGTTCCTTGCTACATATCCCTTAACTTGAGCCCAGATCAACTCAATGCTGTTGAAATGACAGTGGTAAGGTGGCAGTCTGATAACTTTGTGTCCGCTTTTCTTAGCCAAATCATCAATGATGTAAGTTGGATTTGGCGGTTTGTTTTGAGTTATAATTTCCAAGAGCTCCGCTTTTGTTAATTCCTCTTCAAACAGTACACCGTGTCCTTGTAGCCATTCCTTCATGTCCGCCTTCTTGGCTGATATTGTGGGAACTTTGTCCAACAATTTTGAATGGTAAGACGCATTGTCCATTACAATTGTTGTGGCCTGAGCCGTGGAAGCAGAGTGTCCTTAAACCATGACAGAAATGTGTCACTGTTAATTTCTTCGTGGTAATCTCCTGTACCTTTGGACTTGAATAACAAACAGCACTCCGGAACAAAACCATTGGAGCTCCCGGCATGCAGAAGAATTAATCGTTCACCTTTACCTAAAGGTGCAGCCATTGTGCCCGTTATAGAGCCATCCGACCATCCTTTTGCTGGACAATGGCCCGTATTCACCCAAGTTTCGTCCAACCAAACAATATTTTCAAAACATTCTTTCCTGATTTCTCTTAAAAACTTACAACGCTTAGCAACAATGTCGTTCCTCTCCAAAAGAATCCTTCTTTTGTTAATTTTTCCATATTTGAAACCAATGTGTTAAAGAAGGGCGTGCAGTGAAGATCTGGATCCTCGAAATAAATCAGCTTCCCTCAGGGAGACTTGCAGCTTCTTTAAAGTAGGGTGTCTTTTCTGCAATAGTATCCATAAATATGACGTCGAATTGCATCTTGTTCGAAAGCATCAAGTCTTGTTACTCTTCTATTGATGTTTCTTTTTTTATTTGGGGTATTTAATGTTGAAGGTTCACCTTGATTGATTTTTTCAACCTTTTCTTTGCAAATACTCACAACTGTACTTTTGTTAATGCGCAGTGCGGCTGCTGCTCTATCCACAGCCTTATCCACTGGCAGTAATGGACCTTTATTTACTTTTTCTTCTATAAAATACTGTCTTACATTGAACACTAACTCACGAGCTTGGCTTCTTAAAGGCGCTCCTTGTACTATTTTATTGTAGGGAGAACTCCGTTTCTCGTGTATTCGAGGTCTTCCTCTCTTCTTCCTGGGTTCAGTAGGCTCAGCCATCACAAAATATACAGCGACAAAATCAAACAACTGAAAACTTCGGCGTTACAGTAGTACCCCACAACGTACCTCAATTGGTGATTAAACACTAGATTTAGTCTTGAAAAAGACTGTTTGATAGTCTTGAAAAAGACTGTTCGATAAATAAAAGATTCACACATGAGTAGTAAACTGACTCAAGTATAAACAGCGAGGTAGGAAGATGACTGCGTAGCGAACCAAGAGACACTGAGCCATCCCTTGTCAATCAACACTAAGCGGCAACGCCGTGCAAAACCGCCCCTCGCTGATTGGCCGAGCCCTCGCCGAACCTGTTTTGGTGCACGGTGGCCAGCGACGGCCGCTCGCTCCCAATACGGAAGCTGTTTAAAACGGAGTATAACCTATTTCAAACGTGTTCATTTCATTTCTTTTTGTTTAACAACTTATGATTAATTAAATAACTAAAATCTGCTTTAGATTACAATTTGCGACCTTTAAGACCAATATAGCGGAGTCCTACAATCGAATGTAAATAAAACCATGCCTACATCCTTCCCTAGTTTATTATTATGAAAGAGTATTACAAACAGCTCAATATTACAAACATCATTCCAACAGCTGTTAAAACATTTTGAAAATCCTTATTTACAGTTGAACAGCTGTTCGGTTTGGTTTATTTAAATCTCTTCTCATGTTATTCTTATGGCCGAAAAACATACTTTGAGGGCTTCATACCCTTCAGGGTAAAGATATTGAAAAAGTAAGACCTTATTGCACAACTACGAACAGAGGAAATTTTTTTGACACCTCAACTGTTTAAATTTATCAAGAAATAAGGGAGGAGTTGCGCTGACAAAAACGGCTTCACATATTAGATTAAATATTTATTAGTAGTTTACAAAGGCTCATGTGCCAACATGTCATCGCTTTGATCCGAAATATCAAACCCGGTTTTACGACAGCTATAGTTTGTAACACGCACAATATTTTATAGATGCATGATATTATTAGAAGTTCATTGGGAGCAGGAGGATTCGTCATGGGCTTATGTAGCAGTTTATTATTAGATGTATACTGCCAACCACACTCTTCTGCGGGAAGTTTAAAAACTAACCAAGTTTGAATTTGGTGGTAAACTCTCAACAGATGCTGATGAGCAGCGTCTGAAGTAGGTGGAAGTTTAGCTCTCAAGAAAATTTGACATGAGAGACATTTTTGCGGTTAGTTGCTTGAACATAAAATATCTGGCTTCATAGAGAGTTTTGAACTTCGATAAGTTGCACATACCTAGAATAAACTGTTCTCCATTTTCTAGAAGGATTTTTTTTCAATGTCTTGTTTTGAAAAAATCTCAAAATGAGTTTTAGTTTCAAGTCAGTACTTATTAAGTCAGTTGCTTTTAGCTTTCCTATTCCATAGAAAGCAAAGGTCGTGTCGCAACCAGTCATGAAATGAGCAAAAAGCAATAACGTTTCCTGCTCGACTTGTTAATGTATAAGAATGGACTACAGAGTATAAAATGGGCACTGAAGATGAAGGCTTTAAGTAGACAAGTTTTGACGTCTTGTTGAGGAGCTAATGCCACAAGTAAAACCAAAAGATCTGTATCAGTTCCCACTACAACTGTAGTATTAACAGTTTGCATACATTTAACTGCCTGATCGACAATGACAGGGTCGGTGTCATCATCCGCAGAAAAAAACGTGTATACTTCAACAACACCTTGTTGTAACTGCTTCTATTAACCTCTTTTTGTTCTGAGGGTTTGCGAAAAAAATTTCTTGTTGTCTTTTGCAAACTGTATTTTCATCAAATAAATTTGTGTGAGAAAACTTCTTTGATGCTCTTCTCTCTTGTTCTTGCCATTTCGTAGTCGGATATTGGAATACCCTTCGAATACCACTGTCACTGTATTACCATATCTACGAACTATATAGCTTAAATAAGATTCTAATATTTCTTTAAAAATGCTGTTTTTTCCGAAACCACTGCGTGCAACAAATGTTGTTAATCAGTCCCTGTTAGTAGTGTGGCGTATGTTCGTGACATTCCTTAGAGATAGAGGCACCACAAGTACCTACATACATCCCATGTTTAGTTTTCCTTTGTAATATATCTAATTATGAAAACTAATTGTTCTTTGTGGGAGAGATCTGTGGTTCCATTAACAATTATACTTTTTTGTATAATTTCCATTAACAAAAGTATGTACTGTAATGACTTTTGAACCTCACTGACAATGGTATCACGTATCTTTTCTCCACACAACTTTAAGCATTTATTTTGTATTTGCCAAGATTCTTATCCTGTTGGATCTTAGTCTGATCACTAACTCTAGAGATCTCGAACTTCGTTATTGAATTTACCTAAGCTTTAAGTTGAAAGAAAACTAACACAGTAGTCTCTATTATACATGATATTTCTCCTCATGTATGCATAATAGAATAGCCTCCTCTGAAAGGAAGGTTTCTCTCAGCCAAAAATAAAACAACATCAACAACTACTCTAAGAATTGTCTTTCATTTAACTTCTTCCGATTGAATATAATTATGTAATGTTTCATTATTCTAGCCTTCCAAAGTGTTCAGGAGATCTTTTGCTTTTTAATGTAATTGTTTAGGAACCGTGAGAGAATGAGACTTTATCACATTAATTATAGATTACACAACAAATACATAGGGGGCGAAGGACCACTTAATATATACCGATTAAGACGGTGAGGGGAAGAGATAAGACGGTAAATATATATAGAGATAGAAAGCAGACAGTACCTTGAGCTGATGTAAGGTGAAAATATAACCCACTTGGCTGGTTGTCGGTTGGGTATTCCACCGCTGTGTGATGACCCCGGGGCGAACACGATGAGAAGAGAGAAGTGTAGAGGAGGAGTGATTCCGAAGACACAAGGATTGTCACACACACACTATTTTGTTACACACCCGCACACCACAATAGCACGTGCACCGGAGGAGAGTTTGGAACGCACTGGCTCTGTCTGTCTTTCGCGGCAAGGGAAGAGGGGGTTTTTCGCGGTTTTTACAATAAGAGAGAGGGGGAAACCTTCTAACCTCCATGCCATATTGTCCAAGTGGTACCAACATACAGAGAATATAACATACATTGAAGACAATTAAAATTAATAGATATATATATACTTATGCTAACTTAAGAATACTAAACATTCCGGCCCCCTTGAAGCATTGCAGGCTTCAACAAAACATTGAACACACAAGAGAAAAAATATAGTACATGGGGGCGGACACTCAGTCACTTATTTCAGGGGCAGAGGGAAGATCTTGACGACTGGACGCGTGAGATGTCCGGTGGCCGTCTTGAGGTCCACGACACGGACGATGCCGTCCTTGCCAGGGTGAGTACCCGTCACTCGAGCAAGGGGCCAAGTGAGGGGTGCAGAGGGGGCGTGCACAAGCACGAGGTCACCAATCTCGATGTTATTCTTGGAGCTGGTCCATTTTGAGCGCTGTTGTAGCATGTGGATATATTCCAGGCTCCAACGTTGCCAAATCCGCTGGTGCAAAGATTGTGTCAGTTGCCAATGTTTCAGGCGGTTGAGGGGCACTTCACTGACGTTGCGTTCAGGGACAGCTGCCAGGGTGGTGCCGATCAAAAAATGACCGGGAGTCAAAGCGGTCAGATCAGAGGGATCGCTTGAGAGAGGCGTGAGAGGCCTAGAGTTAAGCATCGCCTCCACTTGAGTTGACAGAGTTATAAACTCGGGAAGGGTTAAAATGGTGTCTCCCATCACACGTTTTAAATGGTATTTTGCCGACTTCACTGCACTTTCCCATAATCCACCGTGATGGGGAGCAGCGGGGGGGTTAAAATGGAAGCTGATTCCACGAGGGGCGGTGAAGCGATGTATCACTTCTTGAGCAGAGGTAGAGTTGACTTGAGTGTCGATGAGGCGACGAAGCGTGGCATCGGCACCGATGAAGTTTGTACCACAGTCGCTGTAGAGATCTGTACACAGACCGCGGCGAGAAACAAAACGGGTTAGGGCGGCTATGAAACCGTCTGTAGTGAGGTCCGTGACAACTTCGAGGTGTACGGCCTTGGTCACCATGCAAACAAAAATACACAAATACACTTTTACGTGCTTGATAGAGCGAAGGGTCAACATATTATTCATAAAGGGTCCACAGTAGTCCATGCCGGTAGACGAAAATGGTCGAGCAGGGGTCACTCTGGAGGGGGGTAGGTCACCCATCAGGGGTGTTACGTTGCGAGGTTTGTTTTTAAAACAGGTCACACATTTAAAAATTCGTGAACGAATCACACTTCGGGCACATAAAATCCAAACAGACTGAGAGAGGAGAGCTTGTGTGAGCTGAGGTCCAGAGTGAAGGTGAGTAGTGTGGCAATGATCCATGAGCCGGTCCACAATATGGTGTTTTTTGGGCAAAAGCACAGGGTGACGGACGTCAGAGGAGAGTGAGGTGCGGCTAAGTCGGCCGCCTACGCGCAGAAGTCCATCAGCGTCGAGAAAAGGCTTTAGGCGTTGGAGTCTGGTAGTGCAGTCCCGCTGACGTTGAAGAGAAGAGATGTCCTCAGCAAACGACGAGTCCTGGACGAGTTTAAAAATCTTGAGTCGAGCTATGTTGAGCTCGGAGGGAGAGAGAGAGGACCATGGTGGGCCGATTTACGACAATTGCCAATGAAGCGCAGCAAGAGTGCTACGATGCGCACGAGTTTATTCCATGAGGAATAGGCGGACAGGAGATCCCATTCAGCTTGGTGAGCGGAGGTGAGGACAACCAAGGGAGTGGTCTTCATCTCTTCTGAGGCTGAGATATCCGTGTCAGTATCGGGGTGAAGAGTGGCGTCAGGCCAATGAGAAGGTGGCATGGAGAGCCATGGTGGTCCAGTCCACCAGAGAGGGTGTTCCACCAGTTCCGAGGCGAGGATTCCTCGCGAGGCACAATCTGCTGGGTTTTCCTTGCTGGGAATATAACGCCAGCTTGAAGGAGGTATGAGTTCTTGAGTCTGAGCGACACGATTTGCCACATAGGTTTTTAGCCTATACGAGGGAGTCTGCAGCCAGCTCAGAGCTACCGTTGAGTCGCACCAGAGAAAACATTTTTGGAGGGAGAGATGTTCTTCAAAAATAGTACAGCAGTGGGCCGTCAGCTGTGCTAGGAGATGAGCAGCACACAACTCAAGACGAGGAAGGGTCACTCGCTTAAGTGGCGCTACACGCGTCTTGGCGAAGACTTGACGTACTAGAATTTCATCGTTGGCGAGCTGGCAGCGGAGATATAGGACGGCGGCAAACCCAGCTTCGGAGGCGTCGCAGAAACCGTGTACTTCGATACTGAGAGCGGCAGAGAGCCGGAGAGCCCGGGGTATGGAGACCGAAGAGAGAGAGGAGAGAGTGGACACGAAGGTGGCCCACTTCGCTTGGAGATCAGGAGTCAGGGGTTCGTCCCACTGCAAACCTTGAGTCCAGAGTAGTTGCATGTAGCATTTTGCTAGCATGGTGCAAGGTGCGAGGTGACCACAAGGGTCGTAGATTCTGGCAATGGTGCTGAGCACGTGCCGTTTCGTAGGGGGAGATGGGGGGACATTAAAGTCATAAGTGAAGGCATCCGTCTCCGGTGACCAGCGAAGACCCAGGATGGTGAGGTGAGGTTCATTGTGGTTTTCCAAGAAGACAGGGGTGTCCCGATGATCCTCGGGCAGTGCCTGAAGTAGTTCGGGGGAGTTGGAGGTCCATTTTCGGAGCTCAAAGTGTCCAAGTTTCAAAAGCTTGATGAGATCCTCTTGAAGCTTCTTGGCTTCGTCCAAGGTGTCTGCTCCCGACACTATGTCGTCAATATAGGTATCGGTGGCCAGAACCTGGGCGGCCTCAGGGAAGGGGCGGCCTTCGTCCTTAGCCAGTTGATGCAAGGTCCGAATGGCCAAAAAAGGCGAGCAATTGACTCCGAAAGTGACTCGGGTCAGCTTGAAAATAGAGAGAGGGTCTGAGGGCTGTTCCCGCCATAAAACTAGCTGAAACAGCTGATCCGAAGGTTGCAGATACATCTGACGAATATCGCACGTGAACACAATGTTGTGTGTCCGGAATTTCAGCAAAACGTCGCTGATGTTGGTTTGCAATTTGGGTCCTACTAATAGAGTGTCATTGAGGGAGTGGCCACTGCTCGTTTTGCAGCTGGCATCGTAGACAACTCGCAGTTTTGAGGTGTCACCTTTGGTCTTAAGTATACCATGGTGTGGTAGAAAGTTGTGAGGGAGATTTTCTTCAAAGTCATGAACTTTAGTCATGTGGCCAGCGGCTTCGCCATCTCTCATGTATTGTACATAGAGATCACGTAGTTGAGGCTGGAGCTGGAATTTCCTTTCCAGGGAAGACAGTCGCTTCGTGGCTATTTCACGTGAGTGACCAATAGGAGGGTGGTCAGACTTGAAGGGCAGTTGGACAACATATCTTCCGTCTTCAGTTCGGCTGTGAGTGGCTGCGAAGTGTTGATCACAAGCTTCTTCTTCTTGAGACTTCCGAGTAGAGTTAGGGAGTTCTTCCTGTGTCCAGAAGCGTTGTAATGAGGAGTGAAGGTCCGCTGAGTCACATGCCGAATGAAGCGTCACGAGGTGTGAAACAGGATAAGCAGAGGCGTCACAAGGTGCGGAGCCCATGACAACATATCCAAAGTGAGTTCCGAAGAGGTGAGGTAGGCCGGGTCCGAGTTCATGACTCTCATGAGTGAATAGTCTTGGGAATAAGGCACCACCCAGGACGACATCAACACTGCCTGGCAGGTGGAAGGTAGGGTCGGCGAGGACGTAGCCCCTGGTGAGACGAAAGACCTCCGGGGCGATGGGAACTCGAGGGAGATCCGTGGTCAGGTGATCCAGGATCAGCATGGGGTGTTGTGAAGCGATGGATAGGCCGGAGAGTGTCTCAATGTTGAGAAGAGTTTGACCTTTATTTTTGGTAATGTGGTTACCAAGCCCTGTGAGTTGAACTTCGGATTTAAACCGACGTGCGCCTAAAAGCTGTACGGCTCGTTCTGTGATCAAATCCGTCATTGAACCGCAGTCGATCAGAGCCCGGAACACATGAGTTGTACCATGAGAAGAGGTGAGTTTTATTAAGGCTGTGCCTAATAAAACGGTAGAGTGCCAAATACGCGAGTTGGTGTGACCCTGAGCAGTCATTGTCACCGAGGTGTAAGGTGTTGCTTCATGAGTGGCTATCTCCTTAATTGGAGCGGCGAGTTGAGGAGACTTATTGCTTTGAGGAGGGGCGCTATAATTAGCATGTTTGCCCTGAGAAGTGGGAAAATGTAATAAAGTGTGATGCCTTTTATTACAAGTTTGACAGGCGCCTTGAGAGCGGCATTCCTTTAAGTCATGGTTTCCCAAACAGGAAATACAACGCCTATGGTCTTTTACCATGCGCTGACGATCATGAGGAGATTTTTCACGGAAAGCTGCACAAGCGTAAATTTTATGTCCGCTTGAGTTACAAGCAAAACATAATGCCATGGTAGGCTTGCCTTGAGAAGCGGCAGAGGGAGGTTGAGAGGGGTTAGAATGTGCAGTGACCATACTGACATCACTAGCGCGGAAGGGCACCTTTTTAGGCGCGAAGGCCTTGAGGTTTGAGTGCGCGGGCTTTGAGTGAGAGGTGCTGTGAAGGTTAGCATCCTCCGTTTGCGTACATTCCAAATTCAGAAATTTGATAATATCTGTTACGCCAGGTAACGAGCGTGAAGAGGCTTCTTCATCGGAATAGGTGCGAAATCCTTCAAGTTTTTTGCGCAGATCATTATCCATCTTGCGCAACAGGAGTGCAGATAAAAGTGGATTGTCATCGGTGACGTTGCATTCCAAGGCATTTAAAGCTTGGGAATGTTCCGTAAAGAGATTCACAAATGAGCGCAATCCCTTGAGAGAGGTGGCGGTTATGTTGGGTAAATCCAACAGCTGGTTGAGGTGGAGAGATTGCAGTCTTCTCGAGTTGTGGTAACGTTCTCTCAGTAGGTTATATGCCACCAGGTAGTTGGCCGCTGTGAGATTTAGGCTTTTTACCAGATTAAGCGGCTCGTTACTTAGCACGCTTAGAAGGTATTGGAATTTCATCACGCTCGAAAGGGAAGCGTTTCTGTGTATTGTAGTGTCAAACAAATTGATGAAACTGGTCCACGTGAGGGGATCACCAGAAAATTTCTGCAAATCGAGTTGGGGCAGGCGGACATGAGAAACAGGGGGTTGAGAGGCGGCTGAAGCATCACTAAGAGCAGAGGGTGTGTTAGGCACTTCGGGAGGTAATAATACTTCAATGGTTGCGGAGATGAAAGAGAACAAAGACTCTATGTCGTCCTGATCACGTGACAAAGTATCATCAGGGATAGGATCATTTTCGATAAACAAAGCCCTTTGGAGGTGGTTTTCAAACTCAGCCTTTTTTTTCCTGATTTCATTGGCATAGGCAGCAAGTTGCTTTAGTTGGACGGGAGTAAGCGGCTTGTCAGTTTGGGCTAGCTCATCAACAGCGGTCTTCAGTTTAGTAAACCGAGTTTTGGTCAATAACGTGGACCGGGTGTAGATAGCAGAGGTAAATTCTCCAACTTTGGGAGCCATCTTCAGAGACGTAACACACTGAGTTACTTTAAATCAATAAAAGACAAATTACAATCCACAGAGTGAGAGAAGTCCACCAAATAGTATTGAGGTCACTGAGGCGTATGGGTCATATAGCCAACGAACATAGAGTAGGCCTATGGTATCATATGTAAACACAGTGCAAAACCTAAAATTAAGAATAAAAAAAAATACAATAAAATATTTTTATGCAACAACAAAAGACAATGGCGTCGGGAGACGTGATGTGTGAATAATAATTAAAAATATTCACCGGAGGACAAGTTGACTGTGATTACAGAGACTATAATACAACAATAAAAATAAATTACACTGGTCATGTAGCAATTTACAATCACTTGAGTCAGGAGACTTGAGGTGTCAAAATAATGAACTATTACGACAAGAGGTGTCAATTGTAATGGCACAAAACAAAATTAACCTACTGCCAAAAAATGACGGGTGTAAAACAATAAGTTTTAATTTAAATCCTAATATAAGAAAAATATCTACAGTATTATTAACTTGTTAGCTTTGAGTGTTAACAATGTATACAACCAGAGGGAGAGAGCAGTAAATCTATAACTATACAAAACACAGCTTATTGAAGGGCCCTAGGTCATATGTAAACAAAATATTTCAAACAAAATACAAGTTTTGTTTCAGCTAAATTTTGTTAAAATAAACAAAAACTCCTTTTTATTACAGTGAGATACAGTGTTAAGTATTTCATATAATTATTTTAATATGTTTAATAATATTTGAAAACAAGAGAATCCAAAAAACCTAATATATAAACAAGTGTCGCAAAAGGTACAAGTTTTTACGTTAACTTTCGTTAAAATAAAGAAATCAATTTAACACAATAAAATACATTATAACATTCTTAAATAATCATAGAAAGTCTAAGCTAGCTGAGTTAAACATCAAACAATCAAATGTAAATAAATCATATAAACAATAACAATGAGAAGTGACAGTTGTCGTTTGACAGATGACAGCTGTGCTGCCTATTGCAGCTTTGATCGTAATGGCACTGGCAGTAGAGGCTAGAATGGTGGGGAGGTGAACACGCGGGAATATCACAATGGGAAACACCACGTGCAGCCAAATTCGCGGGCAATTACTTTCACTGATTAGCAAATATAGACAAATATCGAGTTTGAGAGTTATTGAGGCAAAGTTCACACATAAAACTTTATGAGAGAGTTTTTTAAAAGATTGTTGAGAGGTTGTGAGATCGATTTGAACTGTTTTGTCCACAGAACGGTGTCAATTCATCCGGCTCGAAGGACCATGTTTAGGAACCGTGAGAGAATGAGACTTTATCACATTAATTATAGATTACACAACAAATACATAGGGGGCGAAGGACCACTTAATATATACCGATTAAGACGGTGAGGGGAAGAGATAAGACGGTAAATATATATAGAGATAGAAAGCAGACAGTACCTTGAGCTGATGTAAGGTGAAAATATAACCCACTTGGCTGGTTGTCGGTTGGGTATTCCACCGCTGTGTGATGACCCCGGGGCGAGCACGATGAGAAGAGAGAAGTGTAGAGGAGGAGTGATTCCGAAGACACAAGGATTGTCACACACACACTATTTTGTTACACACCCGCACACCACAATAGCACGTGCACCGGAGGAGAGTTTGGAACGCACTGGCTCTGTCTGTCTTTCGCGGCAAGGGAAGAGGGGGTTTTTCGCGGTTTTTACAATAAGAGAGAGGGGGAAACCTTCTAACCTCCATGCCATATTGTCCAAGTGGTACCAACATACAGAGAATATAACATACATTGAAGACAATTAAAATTAATAGATATATATATACTTATGCTAACTTAAGAATACTAAACAGTAATTATCAATGTGGCTTGTGAATTACTGATTACTTTGCGATAAACATTTTCCCAATTGTTTTCTACACCTTCATTAACAGAGTTGGATTGTTGGCTATTTTTAGTCTCAAAAAACAGCATGGAAAGCAAAATTGAGCTACCATTTCCTTACTCCATACCATCTAGTCTTGGTTAGTGGTTTCTCCATTGGCCAGCTTTTTAGAAAATATTGACATTGGATAAGCCTTACAGTACTGTCTCTTGAGATTATCCATTTTACAATGAGGTCATTTTAACACTGAAAGACCTATAGTCTTTCAGTGTTAAACCAGTTTTTCAATTGTGACAATGTAACAAGAAAAAATTGGATGACTACATAATGCTAAGCTATTTATTTGTTACAATCCATCACAAGATATAAGATATTTTATTGTCAGAATTAACATTTTACATGCAACGTCATTCATAACACATCTTAAGGCAATTATGAATTAAAAGCTAATAAATAATTAAAATAGTCATTACATGCTAGATTACAACTTAATTGTACTGAAAATAGTGCATGCAAACACTCGATAAAAATGGAAGGGTAGCACTTAATCTTGCTTAATGAGAAGAAAGGTCTTACCTTGAACCAATATCGACAAAGTATATCAGGTCATACAAGCATAAATTTGTAAGCCAATTTTTTAGAGCAGCTTTGAATTTTGTACCATCCAATTGTACCATCGCTTCTGGTAATGATGACTTTAAATCTCTAAGAGAAAGATGTTTGTACAATAAATTTGTAAATTAATTGTAAATGTTAAAATATAAATTTCATTATTCATGTTTATGATGTATGATACGGCCCATTACACATTATACTGAAAATTAGATGAGTATACAAAGCAACATAAATACATACTAGATGATATTCAACTGAACCTAACCTCCCAGCCACCTCACATCC
>JAQJVL010006223.1:0-30350 GCA_035578905.1 Stictocephala bisonia
GCTACTCATATTTAGGGTTTCAATTGTTTAATAAACTACCTGCACAAGCAAGCATTTGATGTGCCAGCAAACCGTTTTAAATGTGTACTTCGCTCCTGGCTGAAAAGTAATCCACTGTACTCAGTGGAAGAATTTTTTGAAAGTAATTTAGAGAACTTAATTTTTTAAATATTTCTCTACATAAATATTTTGGCAAAATTTTACTTAAACATGACCTCAATAATAACAAAATAAAATTTGTAGTATTTTAGAATGTAATTTTAGAAATAATTTTATATGTTTATTTTTAGATTCTTTACGTACTTATCTGATTGTATTTATTGTATATACACGGCTTCATATCTGAATACCACCAAAATATGTATGTAAAATTGACAATGTTGATTGCTCATTTGAGCTGAAAAACAATAAAAATATGATTTGATTTGATTTGATTCACAGACTATTACATTGACCCACCTACCCGCCCATACACGTCCTATTACATTGTCAGCATTTTGATCGAAGTAAAGTTAGACTTTGCAGAGATCGTTAAAAATGTTAAAATGCGCTAGTATTTCTGGACTGAATTAACTTGAGTTTTAATTTCATTTTTCATTAAACTAAACCTATTTCATTTGCTTAAAGTAAGTTACGATTTTTACTATATATATATTTTTTAATAATTGGAGGCAATTTTATTGGATTGTAATATTTAAGATTTTATAGTTATTATTTTTGTAAAACATATCAACAACTAAACAAATTGGGGCTACTATCGATTTCAAAATACAATGTACTTAAGATTTCCTTATCTCTTTTCGCTTCTTAGAGATCTGAATTCATTGAACTTAGAAAGCTGCTACCAAACAATTATTGATTATCAGGGCCATAACATCACAGAAGGACTTATCAAATCGTATCCAATACTAACACGACTACCGGTAATCTGTACGTGGGACGCGTGTGACAACACAGTGTTATCTTGTCACACAAGTTGGGAGCAGCCAGGAAGTGGCAGCCAGATTGTATCCAATACTAAAACGACTAACGGTAATCTGTACGTGGGACGCGTGTGACAACACAGTGTTATCGTCACACAAGTTGGGAGCAGCCAGCAAGTGGCAGCCAGATTGTATCCAATACTAACACGACTATCGGTAATCTGTACGTGGGACGCGTGTGACAACACAGTGTTATCTAGTCACGAAAGTCGGGAGCAGCCAGGAAGTGGCAGCCAGATTGTATCCAGATTTGACGAATATGAAAGTTTGTGTTACCACACGGGGGAAAGTGGCCGCCCACATGTTCCATGGCCAAGGTCACGGGATGAGTATGGCAACAGTCTCCAAGTCCATTCCCTTTAGTAATGACGTCTGTGGCCAGCTGGAGTATTATTACTATCATTACACCAACAGCTACCCATTCACATCTACGAAAGTAAAATTGGAGTATACCTACAAAGCAACCTGACGTTGTTGAAGACCACCTTTGTGAACCTGTTCATTGGTTCAACCATGCCATAAATCGTGCAAGAACTACAATATTGAGTATCGAACTTTTACGGTACTTGTAGGTCTGTAATTTTCATAACTATTCAAAACTGAGGCAATTTGTATTGGTACATTTCGGATGTACGAAGTACCTATCTTTGTAAACACACACGAAACCCCAAACTTCACATTTACAAACTTAACACTACCTATAGCTTCCAGTTAAATGATTGACAGACAGCTAACTGACAAGACATTCAGTTCTCTGAACGTTGACTACCTCCTATTGAGCAGGCGCCATGTCGTTCGTTACCTTTACTAAGTACTGTTTGTCCCCAAGAAGCTGGATTACAGCAGCGCGACACTAGTGCTGACAGGGGTTCAGGAGACTACACAGAAGAAAGAAACAGAGGTCGCTTTATTGTGCCGCAGCGACAGCTATAAATAGATTACAATTAATGTACACATTTAAACTTTGTAGTAATAATTACTACGTTTATCCTTCGAGGATTTAGGGGTGATAGGGGAGGAACTGACCCTATGTACATAATAATAATAGCCTACATGTACATAACAAAGTACTACGAAGGAACTCACGAAATTAGTTAGAAATAGCTCATAATTCCAAACTTAAAGTTATTACAAATAAAATAATACTCATTAAATATTATCAGCATATAAATATTAAAAAACAAAAAAGGTTCATACTGCAATTTTCGTATTAACTGTTTGTTATTTTTAAATTTCAATTGTATCCAAAGGTATTTAGACTATACCGAAAGTCCAAAATTTAGGATATTCTTCAAAGTTAGCCTTAAAACAATATCCTGAGAAGTAATGAAGTGTAAAAGACATCAGCGAAACTTGAGATTTACACAAACGATATAGGACGTGTAGGGGACCGATCAACGTCACAATATGTGTTTCAAGGTCACATATTAAATATTTGACGTAGGCTTTTAAAATGTATGCTCTATAATTAAAGTGACTTATCGTTATTACTTTGTTCTCGCCAAGAGAATAACAATAACGACAAAATATGACAACGGCCACTTTCCAATGGGTTCTTAAGCAACTTGTCCACGACAATAAACGATAAACAGCTGTTGGTTCCACGGGCTAGGCAGTGTGAGAAATTGATTAAAATAAGTCTTTCTACTTTTTAGGTTTTTAACAATTAAAACTAATTAATCACCAGTCATTAATAAAACGCCCTTAACATGTTCCGTACAAACAAATCAAAATAATTTTAAAACGAAGGATTAATTAATACGTTCTTGAATTAGCAATAAAAATTGTCACCACACTAGAACGACATGTGAATAGCTACACGGCCCGGGAAATGTAGTAGTCATTGGTGCAATCTATACACTCTCTTCGGGATTCAAGGGTGACAACATGGACATTGAGGTAAGAAATTAAATGTGTAGCCTAATTGTGCAGTAAGAATTTAACAATTTACTGTACTTTGTTTAATGAAAGTCCCGACTTGACATTAGCACGGTGTGGTATTTGAGTGTAGCTCTGACACGCGGTGTTGCCAAGAGTACTGTTTCCTGACTTGACATTAGCGCGGTGTGGTGTTAGAGTGTAGCTCTAACACGCGGTGTTGTCAAGAGTACTGTTTTCCGACTTGACATTAGGGCGATGTGGTGTTTGAGTGTAGCTCTGACACGCGGTGTTGCCAAGAGTACTGTTTTTATAATTCATACGACAGACAATAATAAGGTAGAAACCAACTTGAAGAGGCATTTTTAATAAGTTCAAACAACAATACAATACAAGTATGTATATATAAATTATTACAATTAAAAAAATCGTTTAAAAAAATTTTAAAGTCCATGATCATAAAGATTTCTCACACTCAAATTCACATTATAAAACAAGTAGGTTCTAAGAATTAAAATGACTGAACCGTGGCAACAATGGAAGTCTTATAGGCGTTGTAGCTGGGTTGGTTGTATCGTTACGTTATTGGTTGTAGCTTAACCTAACTCTTCGTAATTCCTGCTTTTGCTGTAAGAGCGCTCTTGTCAAGTCGCGACATTCAATAAATAAACTTACACTACCCTGAATGTAATTTCACTAAACTAGAATAGCATGTGAACCGTTACTAAACATACAGAAGACAACGCAGTATTTAATTAGGAAATTAAGGGTTGTGTAGGAAAAAGAGTAGAATAAATGACGTTTGTGTTGGCAATCAGTTGGTCGAGACAAAAACAAACGTGCCTTTAATGAATGGGAACAAAGAAGCCCAATATTCAGTGACAAGGGCTTCGTCGCGGCTCACCGACGGTGCATATTAGTGAGTGTGGGGGGGAGTTGCGCCTGCGGTGCATACTTTGTGAGGGGGGGGCGTAGCTAACACGTGCAGCCGCTATTTTCACACGGACCGGTCTATAATCTGTCGGCCACCACGTGCCCCTCCGTGCCGGTACACCTGTGGCGTGTCGCCAAGGTCACCAAATCAACTATTCAATTTTGAGGTAATTTTTCAACATACTGTTGATATTCGGTGTGACTGTAGCCTTATACATGTTTTGATGTGGGAACCATAGATGATCTTCCACAACAATAATCTACACGGAACTGTACTCCGTGTAACCACACCAAAATACATTGTTGCCATCAATTAAATTATTTCTAATAGTGATTTGACTGGTATAATCACCTACTAAAATAAACACCAAAATGGTATTATTACAGCTATGGCACACCAGTACATATTCCAAATTCACGTAAAATGTTTGGAGTAAATTGTTTAGTTTGGCATTTAATTTAGGGTTTGCAGCTTGTCCCAAACATAAAGTAAAATTAATTTTAAATAAATTAATCTAGATTAGTGAAGGTTAATCAACAGCAACATTTATATTCAGGAGGCAGGAGGTCGGCCTACCAGGAAGTACTGATAGGGATATTAAGTACTCATCAATTTTCAGTATATAATTATGGGTCCCATTCACTACAGTGAAGCTTACATTTTTTCTGTTGTAACCCAGATTTCCTGAAGCCATGATTTCACGCCTTTTTGAGAGACATTGTGGAGAGATTTTAAAGTAGGTACACATTTTCAAGAAGAATAACCTAATAGTATTGGGCACCTAAAATGCGAACAATATCTTACTGTCCTGATACTGATATAAAACGAAGTTTTGAAGCAGGGAAGATGACCTTTCATGAGATCTGTACAGAATGAATTACTGGACAAGAGTTTTTGATTGTTTATTTATGAAATTTATGCAAAAAATTAATCTCGGAGAAATACTAATACTTAACTACTAAGATCAGCGAGTCCCAAACACGCACTAAAAATACTTACTGGTGATACCGTATGTTTTACCTAAAAATACTTACCGGTGATACCGTATATTTTACCTAAAAATACTGGTAATAACGTATGTTTTACCTAAAAATACTAACTGGTGATACCGTATGTTTTACCTAAAAATACTTACTGGTGATACCGTATGTTTTACCTAAAAACACTCACTAGTGATACCGTATGTTTTACCTAAAAATACTTACTGGTGATACAGTTTGATTTACCTAAAAATACTTACTAGTGATACCGTATGTTTTACCTAAAAATACTTACTACTGATAACGTATGTTTTACCTAAAAATACTTACTGGTGATACCGTATGTTTTACCTAAAAATACTTACTGGTGATACCGTATGTTTTACCTAAAAACACTCACTAGTGATACCGTATGTTTTACCTAAAAATACTTACCGGTGATACCGTATATTTTACCTAAAAATACTGGTGATAACGTATGTTTTACCTAAAAATACTTACTGGTGATACCGTATGTTTTACCTAAAAATACTTACTGGTGATACCGTATGTTTTACCTAAAAACACTCACTAGTGATACCGTATGTTTTACCTAAAAATACTTACTGGTGATACAGTTTGATTTACCTAAAAATACTTACTAGTGATACCGTATGTTTTACCTAAAAATACTTACTACTGATAACGTATGTTTTGCCTAAAAATACTTACTAGTGATACCGTATGTTTTAACTACAAATACTAGTGATAACGTTTGTTTTACCTAAAAATATTTTTACAAAAACACAAGATAGGAAATATAAGATAATAACAATATAAGTTACTTATACATAAATACTGATTAATTATTTAGAGCCAAATTGAATTCCCCCTTTATTATATCAATTGTAAATATTAGTTTAGACAAACTATTGAATCAATCTTGAGTCGTACCAAGTTAAGCTTTATGAAGATTTCAAAACGAAATAATAGAATCTATCGTGCAATCTCACTCTTTTAAAAATTACAGAATAAGTTGTCTAACCATACAGTCCGTCAAATTTTAAGTAGAATGTGAAATTTGGGTAAAAAGGAAATAGGACGAAAAGGAATACTTTTATACATCTAGTGAGTATACCAAAGTACAATTTTGTATTTATGAAGGGTAAGGACCTTCTATTTAACACAATTTAACTTTGTTCACAAGACTTGTTGAATCGATAAAATTAGTAGTTTGTATTAAATGACTCAGCCCCACTTATTTCACCGGTAGACAGTTCTGCAACCGATGACGCCACTTTACAACACTACTTGTAGATAAAGTGAACATGACAAGTTCGCAGCTTAATGAGCGCCGTAAATACTTGTCGCGCTGCCAACATGTTGCAGGATTATCTAAGAAAATGTATCGTTCACTCAGTTAACTAAATATATAAATTATACAGCATGTAAAAATAATATGAACATTCTCAATATTTGTTAAAATTATAAATAATACAAGTAACTAAAAAAATACTGAATCCACAGTAGAAAGCGGACACAAACGTATAGAGCGTGTGATTTTCCTTTTTTTACTGTGCTACTAATATGAGCCTAACAATAGGGATGGATACCTTTTCACTGCAAAACCTCAGTAACTTTCATGTCCATTGTTTATGGGCTTTCATTTTCTCTTGAATGTGTTTGAATGGAAAACTGGGTGAACATAAAATCAACTTAGACACAAACCCTGAAGATTTATAAATTATAGTTGTTTAAAATATTTATTACGACCTTTTATTTTGTCATACATACGAATTTAAACGGCCCTTCCACATACTATCTAGGGCCTTTAGGGTGTAGGCCTACGCGGGAGTTCAAAGTTATAGACAGACGTTTTTAGAGTTTTATGCCTGTTATGTATATGAATTAACATGCAATTTATATTATACTAACTCAAAGTATTCGCAGTGATCTGATAAATGTGGAATTATTTAATTAGATCTAATCTTAGTTTGATTAAATCCATATACTCGTATATTTACAATGTCCCGGGCGAAACTCCTGAGATCGAACCGTTTGACATAGAGCGACGGAAATACTGCAAACCCAATAAATCGCATATGACGAACGTCCTAAAACTGTTTTTGACGCATTTAAAATAACAAGGTTTGTCCGAATAAAGTTACAGGTTGGAGAATCTAGGAAATTGCATTTGGAAACATAGATCGTGTCAGGTTACACCTGATTTTTAAGAGTTTAAAGCCTTATAGTTAATTATGATGTAAAAATGTTCAAATTATTCCTACCCTATTTATAAAAGTTTTTATAGTTGTAGTTACAGTGACTCTTCTTTACGCTCAAAGATATAACATTTTTGTGTAATACTATCAATGGCATGTCCTTTCAAATAATAATAACACTGGGCACTTATTTTTCCACCTTCAAAATTTCAAAAATCAACAATATTTTGAAAAATAAAATTAGCTTTATGTCAAAATTTTTAAATAGGACCCTATGCCATGTAGTGCGTCACAATTAAGTTATTCGAAAATTGAACACATTGTGTAATTAAATTTTAGTCATATTTCTGATGAAATTTGAAAAATGTGTCATGCTAACAGAGATTTACAATTAGCGACTTATTATGGGTGTATTTATCCTCATATGATATATGGTCTTCCAACATGGGGTGCTGAATCTACTGGTACTAAGCGCGTGTTCCGTTTGCAGAAGAAGGGCTTAAGGGTTTTTCTGTGTCTCAAGAAATTACAATCTTGCAGACGCATGTTTAAATTGGCAAATCTGTTGACTTTTCCTAGTTTGTGCCCTACACACAAACATGGTTTGTACATCCAAGAAGTGTCGTATTTTTTTAAACAAAATATTTAAATTCACACCTACACACGATCGTATAAATTGATAAATGTCAACAGAATACCTACTCCAAAACACCGTACCACGTTTTTTTGAAAAACAAATTTGTTCTTGCGCAGTTATAATATTCAATAACCTCCCATTACGTGTTAGGGATCAGTCCCCATAACAGAATTTTAGAAAGATGTTAAATGATTTTCTCTTAACTAAGGAATATAACTCAATAAGTGCCTTTCTAGCAGATAAGGAAATATTGTAAATATATAGTGTTGTTTGTGTAGTGTTATATTGACTGCATAATACTATTTTGACTGTTTTCATGCAATGTTCAATTGTTAATGGACAATAAAATATTTTGATTTGATGGTTTATAAATTGCGGACTAAAAACCACTTTTAACTATGGAAATTGGGTAAGTTAGACATTTTCTAACATAAAACTATGTCATACTAGTTATTAGTTTTTGTCATATGTCATTCACGTTTCATTAGTTTTTGAGTAGGTTACTTATAATAATTTCATAATATAATATAATAAACACGTTCTATTTCAATGGTAGGGTTTTAGTTTATTATTAAAATATTAGTTATACTAACCATTGTATGACTGATTATACTAACCATTGTATGACTGATTATACTAACCATTGTATGACTGATTATACTAACCATTGTATGACTGATTATACTAACCATTGTATAACTGATTATACTAACCATTGTATGACTGATTATACTAACCATTGTATGACTGATTATACTAACCATTGTATGACTGATTATACTAACCATTGTATAACTGATTATACTAACCATTGTATAACTGATTATTAAGAGTCCAATTTATGGGACCGGAAGTTTAAATTATGATACTTTTTGTAATATATCAAGTTATAACACTTAGTTTTAAAAAACTAAACGTAAAAAATTATAAAATACTCAGTTTTTTTTAAACCAACTTTAAGATCCACTAGAATAGTTCTTTACGTATCAAATAACACTTCAAGTGCTGCTATAGGATCATTATTACGGATCGATTTCTTGAAACAGAAACCATATTTTTCGCGTTTTATTGTGATGCGAAACCACCCCCTTGACCCTAAGATTAGCAGTTCCTCTTCTTTGGTCAATAGAAAAAATTAGATAAAACTTGAACAACATGGACGAGTGTATGTATTCCATGTTACCCTTAAACTTGGCACCACGTTACACAAAACCTGACGACCGGTGTGGACGTGCAGACCAGACACGAGTAAACTGAGTGGTAGAAAGCCGGTCGCCGAACATTCCCTCATCTCGCTGACTGACGCAGCACCGGGGTCACTCTAATGGGGTAAAGGGCAGGGCGGAAATAAGGATAGGAGAAAGTACACCATTGTTTATCAATGTTGAATCGATTTGCATTGAACTACTGCCGTTGAATTTATTATTTCGGTTTTCCTGACAAAGGAGTTTAACTTTCTCCGTAGATTGGGCGGACTCTGACCCACCCACCTCGCCTCCGGCACCTTCCCGAGCATGACCACAATCTAGATACGGCTGATTGAAGCGACTCACTAATCTCATCTCATTTCTACAGTAATATTCCTGATGAACTCAGTTAAAAACGGCGTCCGCTAATGGTTGCCATCGACGCATAAAATAATATAGAAATCTCGGGTGTCCATGTTGGATAGTGGTCAAGGAAGGTTCTGATGTTGTGTAGGCAAGTAAACTGAGTGTCATGTTCGTCATTTAGCTGAAAATCTACGTGGTTCGGATTCCACGTAAAACTTTAGGTCCTTTAGTTGCCCTGGCTATTGGGCTAATAATAAATACCTGTCTGAGGAACAGTCGACCTTAGTTAATAACAATGACTACACTTATCAAGGTCATTCGCCCCTCATATTCGCCCAAATCTTGACGTTCGGCGTCTTACAAATTGAATAATGATAAAATAAAATACAGAAGTAAGAAATAAAAGTTCTATGGATCTCATAAAACAAAATCACGAAATATAAAAAAATCATAGTTTAAGAAGAACAGACCAATTAAAATTACAGTATAGTATTTAAAAATTAAAGCATATTGATCTTTAAATAAAATTAATGTTAACAAATCCTAATACGGCACGTGAGTAAATTAGTTCCTAAACGACAGAAAACACTTCATAGATGTTTTCTAGCATATATCAAATACGTTACTGATAAGATGTACTTTGCCATATCCACATGTGTAGATTGTCGACTGATAAGATGTACTTTACCATATCCACATGTGTAGATTGTCGACTGATAAGATGTACTTTACCATATCCACATGTGTAGATTGTCGACTGATAAGATGTACTTTACCATATCCACATGTGTAGATTGTCGACTGATAAGATGTACTTTACCATATCCACATGTGTAGATTGTCGACTGATAAGATGTACTTTACCATATCCACATGTGTAGATTGTCGACTGATAAGATGTACTTTACCATATCCACATGTGTAGATTGTCGACTGATAAGATGTACTTTACCATATCCACATGTGTAGATTGTCGACTGATAAGATGTACTTTACCATATCCACATGTGTAGATTGTCGACTGATAAGATGTACTTTACCATATCCACATGTGTAGATTGTCGACTGATAAGATGTACTTTACCATATCCACATGTGTAGATTGTCGACTGATAAGATGTACTTTACCATATCCACATGTGTAGATTGTCGACTGATAAGATGTACTTTACCATATCCACATGTGTAGATTGTCGACTGATAAGATGTACTTTACCATATCCACATGTGTAGATTGTCGACTGATAAGATGTACTTTACCATATCCACATGTGTAGATTGTCGACTGATAAGATGTACTTTACCATATCCACATGTGTAGATTGTCGACTGATAAGATGTACTTTACCATATCCACATGTGTAGATTGTCGACTGATAAGATGTACTTTACCATATCCACATGTGTAGATTGTCGACTGATAAGATGTACTTTACCATATCCACATGTGTAGATTGTCGACTGATAAGATGTACTTTACCATATCCACATGTGTAGATTGTCGACTGATAAGATGTACTTTACCATATCCACATGTGTAGATTGTCGACTGATAAGATGTACTTTACCATATCCACATGTGTAGATTGTCGACTGATAAGATTTACTTTACCATATCCACATGTGTAGATTGTCGACTGATAAGATGTACTTTACCATATCCACATGTGTAGATTGTCGACTGATAAGATGTACTTTACCATATCCACATGTGTAGATTGTCGACTGATAAGATGTACTTTACCATATCCACATGTGTAGATTGTCGACTGATAAGATGTACTTTACCATATCCACATGTGTAGATTGTCGACTGATAAGATGTACTTTACCATATCCACATGTGTAGATTGTCGACTGATAAGATGTACTTTACCATATCCACATGTGTAGATTGTCGACTGATAAGATGTACTTTACCATATCCACATGTGTAGATTGTCGACTGATAAGATGTACTTTACCATATCCACATGTGTAGATTGTCGACTGATAAGATGTACTTTACCATATCCACATGTGTAGATTGTCGACTGATAAGATGTACTTTACCATATCCACATGTGTAGATTGTCGACTGATAAGATGTACTTTACCATATCCACATGTGTAGATTGTCGACTGATAAGATGTACTTTACCATATCCACATGTGTAGATTGTCGACTGATAAGATGTACTTTACCATATCCACATGTGTAGATTGTCGACTGATAAGATGTACTTTACCATATCCACATGTGTAGATTGTCGACTGATAAGATGTACTTTACCATATCCACATGTGTAGATTGTCGACTGATAAGATGTACTTTACCATATCCACATGTGTAGATTGTCGACTGATAAGATGTACTTTACCATATCCACATGTGTAGATTGTCGACTGATAAGATGTACTTTACCATATCCACATGTGTAGATTGTCGACTGATAAGATGTACTTTACCATATCCACATGTGTAGATTGTCGACTGATAAGATGTACTTTACCATATCCACATGTGTAGATTGTCGACTGATAAGATGTACTTTACCATATCCACATGTGTAGATTGTCGACTGATAAGATGTACTTTACCATATCCACATGTGTAGATTGTCGACTGATAAGATGTACTTTACCATATCCACATGTGTAGATTGTCGACTGATAAGATGTACTTTACCATATCCACATGTGTAGATTGTCGACTGATAAGATGTACTTTACCATATCCACATGTGTAGATTGTCGACTGATAAGATGTACTTTACCATATCCACATGTGTAGATTGTCGACTGATAAGATGTACTTTACCATATCCACATGTGTAGATTGTCGACTGATAAGATGTACTTTACCATATCCACATGTGTAGATTGTCGACTGATAAGATGTACTTTACCATATCCACATGTGTAGATTGTCGACTGATAAGATGTACTTTACCATATCCACATGTGTAGATTGTCGACTGATAAGATGTACTTTACCATATCCACATGTGTAGATTGTCGACTGATAAGATGTACTTTACCATATCCACATGTGTAGATTGTCGACTGATAAGATGTACTTTACCATATCCACATGTGTAGATTGTCGACTGATAAGATGTACTTTACCATATCCACATGTGTAGATTGTCGACTGATAAGATGTACTTTACCATATCCACATGTGTAGATTGTCGACTGATAAGATGTACTTTACCATATCCACATGTGTAGATTGTCGACTGATAAGATGTACTTTACCATATCCACATGTGTAGATTGTCGACTGATAAGATGTACTTTACCATATCCACATGTGTAGATTGTCGACTGATAAGATGTACTTTACCATATCCACATGTGTAGATTGTCGACTGATAAGATGTACTTTACCATATCCACATGTGTAGATTGTCGACTGATAAGATGTACTTTACCATATCCACATGTGTAGATTGTCGACTGATAAGATGTACTTTACCATATCCACATGTGTAGATTGTCGACTGATAAGATGTACTTTACCATATCCACATGTGTAGATTGTCGGCAGAGTAAGCTTCAGACGTTTCTGATCTCGAGTTATAGAGGTTGTAATTGAGTACTAGTTAGCGATTTGGTACAAACATACGACAAGTGAAATTGGAGAAACATTATCCAAGTTCTACACTTCATTATGCATACAGTATAACTTTTAATTTATGTTTCTTAAATAGGAATGTTTATTCTTGTAAAACATACTTTATGTTTTAGGCTTGATACGAAGCATCTAAGTTGATTAAAAAATTAAGATAATAGTGAATGAAGGGTAATACAACTTGGATGCTCGTGGGTGGCATCGCTTGAGGCATCTTAGTGTCCAATTTTAGGCGAAGAGTAAAAGGGAGCAGACGAGAAGTAAAAGTGAGGGAAGCGTGCACTGAAGTGACCTGGATAGTCCATCTGATAATTACGTCGACTAACAGCTGTTCGCAGGCACTGGACTCGTCACTAGTAGTATAAGTATGGGGCTTTAAACCGTATGGTTTCTATGGGGGCTTTAAAACGGCCCATTGGGGCTTCAAAACAGCGGTGGTGGGTTTAAAACCCCATGGGTGTTTAAACCGTATGGTTTCTATGGGGGCTTTAAAACGGTCCATTGGGCTTCAAAACAGCGGTGGTGGGTTCAAAACCCCATTGGGGGTTCTGGGACAGGGGAATAAATACTGTATACGATTATTAATATATTACGCGTCGTTGTTTCGGTGTTACAGTAATATTAATTTAAATTCGTAATCCTTTACGTTAAAACTATAATAAATATATATATATACGATTATTAAATTATACACAAACGCGTTAATAAATACGTTAAAATATGTTCGTTAAGTATTAGGAGAACAGAACTTGGCAAGATCTCTGAAGTCGAGCGTTGGCGCGCTATCATATCGCTTGACCCTAGTGTCAGGCGGCGCGCTCTTTATCAGCCGACTTTTCTTGGCAACAATTACGATTCCTCTTCACTTCTGCTAACCTAATACTCTATTTATTTTAAAACTTCTAAATTCGTTCACCTGAGCTAAACAAGGTATAATATGTTTAAATAAAATTAATTGAAGGATTGTTCTTAACCAGTCAACGTCTTTTTTTCCCGATTTAATCCTATAAAGAGTATTTAAATTATAGTTTTCATATATATATATATAGTAAACGATATTCATATAATAATTAATATTTATATTTTCGAAAACTCTATGAAAAAATATGTGCTTTAATTAAAGTGTATTTTTTCTTGTTACACAGTATTAATTTGAATAATATTTTGTATTTTATTTAGTATTAATTTATTCTGTCCGTCTAACAATTAAACCAGAGGGTTTTTGTTTTTTCGTTGATGTTGTATAGTTTTTTTCATAACAGGTGATTTTTGTTTACAACAGCTGATGTGTCTTCTACCACCAGAGAACTCTTTGTATACGAGAAAATTTTCTAAGTCTAAATTTGCTGATAGATGATGTGGTTCGCTTCGCTTTTAACGAGTCATACTATATAAAGTACATGATGCATTTATAGTATATAAAATGTACCGATGTTTCCAATAATTTGTATTTAATATAGCATTTATTTGTTCTGACCATTTAAACCAGATGTAAAAAAACAATCTGTTGGTTTGTTGTCTGCTAGTATCAGCTAATGTGGTGCCATACTATATGAAAGATGCAAAAAGAAAACTGTTTTTCTTTATACTATATAAAATGTACCAACTGTTTTTTCATAGTGCTACCAACTCACACGATTAATTGCATTATACTATATAAAATACATATATGATTGTTAAATTATACCATAATAAATCATGTATACTATATAAAGTGTATACCATTATTTTTTGTTGTTGTCGGTGTTGTCAACTTACGCTTTCATTCGTATTAAACTATAATAAATCCGTGTACCATAATAAAAGCATCGATTCGTCAACCGTCAACCGATATTTATTCTTTGTCACGTTATAATACAATAATTACTATGGCGGTAAATTTAAACAGATTGAAAAGGATTCTGGTTTTTATGTATCATATTTTATTTCAATATTGAAGTTATATGAAGTACATTGTTCATATTAAATCACTATTTTCGTTCTACTATAATAAATGCAATTAATTTTTATATATAAATCAGTTAGAATATCTTTGAAACAGCTTACACGTTTATAGTTATCTATTTTTATTACAATAATAAATGTATATTTGTTAATATATATTAATTTAAGTTAAATTTTAATTTCTTGTTATTAGGTGAGCAAAGACTGGTAGGAGTTATCAATGTTACAGTTGCCGCGTGCGGCATACAAAGTGTTTATTTTTAATATATACTTTAGTGGTAGTGAGACAGATATAAAAATTCATATAATTTAATACAAATCTGCAAAGAGAGGAAACTTCATTAGTATCTGGACATACATTTTTCTCAACAACAACCAAAGTTTCTAGTTGGCTCTGGTGTCCTAAATAGTGACTTTTTTTCTTTCATAAATGGTTCAATAATATTTAGAGCATTTATCCAAATAATAATTTGTATTTAATATATTAATTTGTTATGATAATTTAATATTGAAACCAGATGCAAAAAAAGTGTCGGTTTGTTGTCTGCTACAGCTATATAGCTGATGTGTCTTCTGCTAAAGGATAGAGATGTCTGAAATTTGTTAGTAAATTTGATATTTAGTTGATATTGGTAATGATTTAAATTATGAGTTAAGTAGTTCAATTATTATTCCCTCACACGTTAACTAAAACAATCGAATAATATTGAATTACGAGCCATAATTAGACATATGTAATATTACAATATGTAGCATTTACTTTAAGATATCAAATAAAGCCTCTCTATTTACAAACTATCCCATTATTTTAACCTAATATCATAAATAATTACTTTATAGATGTACATTGCTGCAATTTATTATAAATTTACTACAATACTTCAATAAGTTACATTCTACTTATGACAAGGGTATCAAAATAAAATTTGCTATACATTTCATTTCAGACTTATTAAACAAAACGTCATTCATCATTTGCATACTTAAATCTTCTATTGAGAAGATTTTTTTGAGTGAGTGTATAAATATACAATGGGAAATAATAGTTTATTTTCTCTAACATAATAAAATAGGCTATATATGTGAAATTCTCTATTCATTTTATTTCAGATTTCCATTAGGATCTTACACATAAGAGCCTTACGTAAAATTTAAATCTAATATGATAAATACATTAGAGATTACAGTTATGTAAATATTAAATGGACAAAAATATTTAATTTCTTCATGAAAGGATCTTCATACATGTCCAACTATTATAATATTCCTGAGAGAAACGATTAATTATAAATGGCACTTTAAGTTAATAACATGTTTTTCCTATTTTGTAAAGATAAATTCTCTTATTAATGAATTAAGTAAATAAAAAAAACAATTCTATGAATCCATTAATAACTGTATAGTGTATTAAATGTTGCATATTATTTTGACAATTTTATAATAATAATTGCCTTTTCTTATAATTTCAACATAAATATCACAAACACGTATTGAAAACATTGAACTTTCAAATAACTTTAAAAAAAAAATTGTGACCAATTCAACATGAATAATTCATTTTAGTGAGGTCAGAATAACTTCATTAATATAGATTTATTAAAAAAAGACATATTATTTGTTTATAGCAATAATAAATTATACTTTGTTACTAATTTTATCACATAAAAACTAAAATCATTAGCTCACTTTGAATGGAAAAAACAATATAATACAATATAGATGTTAAATTCAATATACATTTAATTTCATTAAAAATATGTTTTTTCCTACATTGTAAAGATAATGAATTGAATAATACTTTCTCTTATTAATGAATTGAGTAAATAAAACAACAATGAATCCATTAATAACTGTATAGTGTATTAAATGTCGTATATTATGTTGATAATTTAGTCTTTTCTTATAATTTCAACATAAATATCACAAACACGTATTGAAAAAATCGAACTTTCAAATAACTTTAAAAAATAAAAAGTTATACCTTGATACTGATTTACTAATTAAATAAAAACTAAACTCATCGGCTCACTTTGAACGGAAAAAAACAATATAAAAATGGAATAATACAATATAGATGTTAAATTCAATATACATTTCATTTCAGATATGCAAATCGTTCTTCTACACTTGTATCCTTAAGTGCATACATATGTCCTATGTTTAAGATGAAACATTTCTTGTATAAGTAAAATCTATCCAAGTTCAATTTTGTCAGTGTCCGTGTGTTGTGTAAGGGAGAGAACTGAGTATCAGGATTGTCAATTAGTTGAAAATCAGACCAATAATACGTGTTTTTTATCCAACGTAAAGCTGTATGTTACCTAGTTTTACTGGTTGCTAGACTTTTTATAATACAGTAAATCAGCCTACTTATGTAATCATTCATATTCACCTTAGAATACGTTCAATCTTGTGTTGCCTTCTCATATCTAAGAATAATACTTTACATTGTTTTCTCTTAAAATGAGCCGTGAGAGTAAATACTATAATAATTGTTATGTTTAAATAATTTGTATAACACAGGGTATACCAAATCAACCGTTTAAGTTTATACTTCTTTTGTCTACATATCTTTTATATTCGGTTTAATGATAGAAATAAAGATGTAATAGAAATTATAGTAAAATAAATTAAACTTAGCTAAGTAAATTAATTTCGTGTTTTCATTAAGATATTTTTACTAGTATCCACATTATAGATTTCTAAAGAGATGGTAAACATTAGAGCCTGCAGTTCTGTACATCTGGATAAATATTAAATGGACAAAAATGTTTAATTTCTCAAATAAAGGATCTTCATCTATGTACAACTATTATAATAAACATGAGAGAAACGTCTAAATATAAATGACACTTTAAATTTAAAAGCATTATTTTTCCTATTTTGTAAAGATTGTTTCTTTTATCAATGAATTGGGTAAATAAAACAACAATTTTATGAATCCATTAATAACATTATAGTTTTGTCAATGTCCGTATGTTGTGCAGGGGAGAGAACTGAGTATCAGGCTTGACAGACTAACGTATTACTGTCGGCTGAGCAGAACGAAAGAAAGATAAACGAAAAAATTAGTTTAATTTCTTATTAGTATAGCGCAAATAAATGCAAATCTATAGCATTAAATGAAAATAAGAGAAATATCGATTAAAAAGTAAGCTGACTAAATGATCGTAAATTTCTGGTTCAAGTGAGGTCAAGTGATATGATAGCGCACTCGAATAGACTCAAATCAAATAATTTAATTATCAAATGAAAATATAAACTTTACATTAAAAGATGTATAAAAGATGCACACTGTGACCCTATAGTAAAAAACCATTTAGTGGGAAACCAAAACCGATTCACCAACTCACTAAAACCTAATGCCATAACTATGATCCACTTTTTTGATCGCTATGTTGATGGCAAATAAATAATCTATATATAGGACATTCCTTCCATAATACGGGAATATATGTATAACAATAAGTCTAAACTAAATATATCAGTTGTATTAACTGTGAAACATAAGTAAATCGGTTGAAAAATCATATATGAGTAACTCAATTAATAAAATGTATATTTTTAAATTACAATGATTTTTAATTACGTTCATTCTAATTTTATGGGATTAAAATTTTAGTTTTTTCCATGAACATTTTCTGTGTGACAAACATAGTCAATAAATAACTAAAACACCAATTTTAATTATTCTGAATTTTTTACATTTTGGCAAACAAGTACTATGATTAATCGTTTAAGAGCTTTATATCAAGACATCTTCTTTATTATGTATCGTACATATACTTATCATCAATAAAATACTGGATTTATAAGATATAACATGATTTTACGCGGTTAAATTTCAGTTTTGCTGAGGCTATAAATATCTAATAAAAACGTAAATTGTATAGTGATAACAATTATATAAATAACCGTAACATAATGGACATACACATATCTAATGGTTTTAAGTTTTTAAATAACTAATAAGTAACTGCGTGTTTCTATATTTTTAGTTAATTTATGAATTTATTCACCTCAATGACCTCATAAATGTGAATTAATATAAGACATCTAAATCACAGAAATGTATAAATCCAATCGATTTATTTTAAATGACCAATTAAATTAGTTTCGGATAAGAAAATGAAGGTATTATACAAATGATACACTTCTGAGATCTCCATTAGGATGCTATGCATAAGAGCTTCAAATAAAATTTCAGTCTTATTAGGCTTCACATATTCTGTAAATCTAGGTAGACATTAAATGAACGAAACATTTTTTATTTCTCAATGAGAGGATCCTCATACGTATTCAACTACTTTATTAAAACTTAGCGAAACGATTTAAATGTGAATGACACTCAGTGTTAAGCAGGTTTTTTCCTATTTTGTAAAGATAGTTGGACAGATAAAACAACAATTTTATAATTCCGTTGGTAACTTACTAGTGCATTATTAACTTAATATAGTGAATTGAATGTTACATAGTATGGTACCAGTTCATAAAATGGTCTTTTGCTTATGACTGATTTCAAGTGTATAATTTATTTTGGTAAACATGATAAAACAAACACACATGACAAAACTAGGCAGAAAATGTACAAAAACAGACAAAAACAGATACGACCAACTTAGTTACATTGAACTGGTGTCAGTCCATTTAAAAATATACACCTACGTAAATTTTGTTTTTTGTGTGATCCTTATTGATTGACTTCTTTTAAATTAAAAAATAAAAACGACTTAGTAGACTAGAATATACAAGCATTGTAAATATAATACACTTCTGAGATACTCATTATGAGCTTTAACTTACTTTATAGTGCTTCACATATTATTGTTTATTAGTCTATCTGATCAAATATTAAATATTTTTTAAATGTACAAAAACGTTCATTTTTCAAATATGGGATATAAATTCATATACAACAATTATATCATACTTGAGCCAAACTATTAAAATTAAAGTTCATCAATATTCTTTTTTTAACTGTAAGGATAATTTATACAATCAGATATTTGGGTAAATAAAACAATATACGATATTGTTCTATGCAAGAAAGATATTCTTATTCTTTATTTATTGACACATTTTTCAGATCTTTATTTACAAACATTGTCCTTGCTCAGACTCTTTGAACTTGTGATTCTTCAACTCCTTTCAGATCGGCCATTAGTCTGTTGTAGAGTTCTTCCCCACACTCTTTAGGACCGATGCTTTCAAATAATTTAATAAATGAGTATTCGTGATTTCTTACTTTGTTGCAAACGTAACAATCAGAACCACAAGTAGCTGTTTCTATATAGTCCCTCTTAAATTTTATATTTTCTACATCCTCGACCAGTTCAGCCATTCTTTGAAGTTTTTCTTCAGCTTCTGGACTCCAGCTAGTTTTTGCAAATCTCAGCTCAAACATGACCATCAGCAAGTTTGTATACATTGTACCTATAGAGGATAGTGTTGTTACCTGGAGTGTGATAAAGTGACTATGTAACCTGAAAACTGTATTGAAAAAAGTGGTGGGTGGATGGTAACAGATTTATATATAAAATGTTTTCAAAATCGAATGGTTATTGTATCTAAAAGATACTGTTTCATACAAAGCAGTTCACTCTTAACAAGTGTTATATTATATGACTAACACATATGTTTACTATAGTACAAACAAATTTAATAAATTAATAATACTGATTTTTGAAGCTAAAAATACACATGTGAATGATAATAATTTACGTTAAATTTCAATACCCATAACACATATAAAAAGTCATGTGATATTTTTGATATTTTTATTATTATAAAAGTTAAAGAATATGAAGCTAAGTCAACTGCCATGATGCTATTAAAACGAATCTCTATATTACAGTTGTATTATTTTTTGTCTTTAGTTAGCATACATTTTTATTTATTTTTTCCCCAAAAAACTTGATATGATTTGTTTGTAACGTGGTTACTTGTAAAACTGTAGATTGTGAAGCCCAATAAATGAATTTGAATGTGAAGTGCAGTCCTTTCATCCAAATAATGAACTTTATATTTAAGGTAGCACTAAAAAACCATATACTGTACGAACAAAAAAGCCCCGTTATATGTGTATGTGCACAGTTCGAATTCAATGAAGTTGCACTAAAAAGTCACCGTAAGCTACTCTATCTGTCTTTGTGATATTCTTTGATTAAAATAGTAAAAATTTAAGTCTAATACTTAATATAACATATCAGTAATAAATTATACTTAATTCTATTTATGTGATTCAACGAAAAAACTTTTCTCAATAAATGTTCTTTATCTATAATTACTTATTCAAAACACATAACTTGTAAAGTACAAAAATTTAGTTGGAGGAGAATAAACAGTTGAACGGTTTAAACTATATTTCTATTGTATTTATATTAAACTGTCATTTCTATTGTAACATAGACATTTAAAAGATATGTGTTATTTTCGTTGGCATGGAAAAATATATTTCAGAGAAAACAATGAAATGCAAAATTACCATTCTCATTTATTTAAGGCAATGACAAACATTACATTTAACAATTGTGGTTTTGGTTACTTTATTTGTAATACATTACTACAATAAGTGTGCTCTATTTGTCTTTGAACGGCGGTCTGGCTAGTTTAAAATATACATATGGTTTTATTTATACAAACGTTATATGAATTATTTTTAATGCCTCTTAATATCAATTCTAATAAGACAAAGTGAATGGGAATTAGCTTTGAAAGTAATTTATAGTTTGCATTCCATATTATTATTTGGGTGTTACTTAATATCAATGCTGTTTCATTCACTGTGTTTGATAAATAAATTATTATCTAAATTACAGTTTCAATTCCACATTAAATTCATAAATAACATGAATACAACATAAATAGGTATCGTAAAATACAATAAATGCCCTGTACCCAAGTTCAACATGTTAATCCTACATACTTAAATGTATTATACGAAATTAAAGTCTAGTTATGTACATTTGTATTTATATAGCTAGACAAAGTATAGTTTTGTTCGTACAGTATATGGTTTTTTAGTGCTACCTTAAATATAAAGTTCATTATTTGGATGAAAGGACTGCACTTCACATTCAAATTCATTTATTGGGCTTCACAATCTACAGTTTTACAAGTAACCACGTTACAAACAAATCATATCAAGTTTTTTGGGGAAAAAAATAAATAAAAATGTATGCTAACTAAAGACAAAAAATAATACAACTGTAATATAGAGATTCGTTTTAATAGCATCATGGCAGTTGACTTAGCTTCATATTCTTTAACTTTTATAATAATAAAAATATCAAAAATATCACATGACTTTTTATATGTGTTATGGGTATTGAAATTTAACGTAAATTATTATCATTGACATGTGTATTTTTAGCTTCAAAAATCAGTATTATTAATTTATTAAATTTGTTTGTACTATAGTAAACATATGTGTTAGTCATATGATATAACACTTGTTAAGAGTGAACTGCTTTGTATGAAACAGTATCTTTTAGATACAATAACCATTCGATTTTGAAAACATTTTATATATAAATCTGTTACCATCCACCCACCACTTTTTTCAATACAGTTTTCAGGTTACATAGTCACTTTATCACACTCCAGGTAACAACACTATCCTCTATAGGTACAATGTATACAAACTTGCTGATGGTCATGTTTGAGCTGAGATTTGCAAAAACTAGCTGGAGTCCAGAAGCTGAAGAAAAACTTCAAAGAATGGCTGAACTGGTCGAGGATGTAGAAAATATAAAATTTAAGAGGGACTATATAGAAACAGCTACTTGTGGTTCTGATTGTTACGTTTGCAACAAAGTAAGAAATCACGAATACTCATTTATTAAATTATTTGAAAGCATCGGTCCTAAAGAGTGTGGGGAAGAACTCTACAACAGACTAATGGCCGATCTGAAAGGAGTTGAAGAATCACAAGTTCAAAGAGTCTGAGCAAGGACAATGTTTGTAAATAAAGATCTGAAAAATGTGTCAATAAATAAAGAATAAGAATATCTTTCTTGCATAGAACAATATCGTATATTGTTTTATTTACCCAAATATCTGATTGTATAAATTATCCTTACAGTTAAAAAAAGAATATTGATGAACTTTAATTTTAATAGTTTGGCTCAAGTATGATATAATTGTTGTATATGAATTTATATCCCATATTTGAAAAATGAACGTTTTTGTACATTTAAAAAATATTTAATATTTGATCAGATAGACTAATAAACAATAATATGTGAAGCACTATAAAGTAAGTTAAAGCTCATAATGAGTATCTCAGAAGTGTATTATATTTACAATGCTTGTATATTCTAGTCTACTAAGTCGTTTTTATTTTTTAATTTAAAAGAAGTCAATCAATAAGGATCACACAAAAAACAAAATTTACGTAGGTGTATATTTTTAAATGGACTGACACCAGTTCAATGTAACTAAGTTGGTCGTATCTGTTTTTGTCTGTTTTTGTACATTTTCTGCCTAGTTTTGTCATGTGTGTTTGTTTTATCATGTTTACCAAAATAAATTATACACTTGAAATCAGTCATAAGCAAAAGACCATTTTATGAACTGGTACCATACTATGTAACATTCAATTCACTATATTAAGTTAATAATGCACTAGTAAGTTACCAACGGAATTATAAAATTGTTGTTTTATCTGTCCAACTATCTTTACAAAATAGGAAAAAACCTGCTTAACACTGAGTGTCATTCACATTTAAATCGTTTCGCTAAGTTTTAATAAAGTAGTTGAATACGTATGAGGATCCTCTCATTGAGAAATAAAAAATGTTTCGTTCATTTAATGTCTACCTAGATTTACAGAATATGTGAAGCCTAATAAGACTGAAATTTTATTTGAAGCTCTTATGCATAGCATCCTAATGGAGATCTCAGAAGTGTATCATTTGTATAATACCTTCATTTTCTTATCCGAAACTAATTTAATTGGTCATTTAAAATAAATCGATTGGATTTATACATTTCTGTGATTTAGATGTCTTATATTAATTCACATTTATGAGGTCATTGAGGTGAATAAATTCATAAATTAACTAAAAATATAGAAACACGCAGTTACTTATTAGTTATTTAAAAACTTAAAACCATTAGATATGTGTATGTCCATTATGTTACGGTTATTTATATAATTGTTATCACTAAACAATTTACGTTTTTATTAGATATTTATAGCCTCAGCAAAACTGAAATTTAACCGCGTAAAATCATGTTATATCTTATAAATCCAGTATTTTATTGATGATAAGTATATGTACGATACATAATAAAGAAGATGTCTTGATATAAAGCTCTTAAACGATTAATCATAGTACTTGTTTACCAAAATGTAAAAAATTCAGAATAATTAAAATTGGTGTTTTAGTTATTTATTGGCTATGTTTGTCACACAGAAAATGTTCATGGAAAAAACTAAAATTTTAATCCCATAAAATTAGAATGAACGTAATTAAAAATCATTGTAATTTAAAAATATACATTTTATTAATTGAGTTACTCATATATGATTTTTCAACCGATTTACTTATGTTTCACAGTTAATACAACTGATATATTTAGTTTAGACTTATTGTTATACATATATTCCCGTATTATGGAAGGAATGTCCTATATATAGATTATTTATTTGCCATCAACATAGCGATCAAAAAAGTGGATCATAGTTATGGCATTAGGTTTTAGTGAGTTGGTGAATCGGTTTTGGTTTCCCACTAAATGGTTTTTTACTATAGGGTCACAGTGTGCATCTTTTATACATCTTTTAATGTAAAGTTTATATTTTCATTTGATAATTAAATTATTTGATTTGAGTCTATTCGAGTGCGCTATCATATCACTTGACCTCACTTGAACCAGAAATTTACGATCATTTAGTCAGCTTACTTTTTAATCGATATTTCTCTTATTTTCATTTAATGCTATAGATTTGCATTTATTTGCGCTATACTAATAAGAAATTAAACTAATTTTTTCGTTTATCTTTCTTTCGTTCTGCTCAGCCGACAGTAATACGTTAGTCTGTCAAGCCTGATACTCAGTTCTCTCCCCTGCACAACATACGGACATTGACAAAACTATAATGTTATTAATGGATTCATAAAATTGTTGTTTTATTTACCCAATTCATTGATAAAAGAAACAATCTTTACAAAATAGGAAAAATAATGCTTTTAAATTTAAAGTGTCATTTATATTTAGACGTTTCTCTCATGTTTATTATAATAGTTGTACATAGATGAAGATCCTTTATTTGAGAAATTAAACATTTTTGTCCATTTAATATTTATCCAGATGTACAGAACTGCAGGCTCTAATGTTTACCATCTCTTTAGAAATCTATAATGTGGATACTAGTAAAAATATCTTAATGAAAACACGAAATTAATTTACTTAGCTAAGTTTAATTTATTTTACTATAATTTCTATTACATCTTTATTTCTATCATTAAACCGAATATAAAAGATATGTAGACAAAAGAAGTATAAACTTAAACGGTTGATTTGGTATACCCTGTGTTATACAAATTATTTAAACATAACAATTATTATAGTATTTACTCTCACGGCTCATTTTAAGAGAAAACAATGTAAAGTATTATTCTTAGATATGAGAAGGCAACACAAGATTGAACGTATTCTAAGGTGAATATGAATGATTACATAAGTAGGCTGATTTACTGTATTATAAAAAGTCTAGCAACCAGTAAAACTAGGTAACATACAGCTTTACGTTGGATAAAAAACACGTATTATTGGTCTGATTTTCAACTAATTGACAATCCTGATACTCAGTTCTCTCCCTTACACAACACACGGACACTGACAAAATTGAACTTGGATAGATTTTACTTATACAAGAAATGTTTCATCTTAAACATAGGACATATGTATGCACTTAAGGATACAAGTGTAGAAGAACGATTTGCATATCTGAAATGAAATGTATATTGAATTTAACATCTATATTGTATTATTCCATTTTTATATTGTTTTTTTCCGTTCAAAGTGAGCCGATGAGTTTAGTTTTTATTTAATTAGTAAATCAGTATCAAGGTATAACTTTTTATTTTTTAAAGTTATTTGAAAGTTCGATTTTTTCAATACGTGTTTGTGATATTTATGTTGAAATTATAAGAAAAGACTAAATTATCAACATAATATACGACATTTAATACACTATACAGTTATTAATGGATTCATTGTTGTTTTATTTACTCAATTCATTAATAAGAGAAAGTATTATTCAATTCATTATCTTTACAATGTAGGAAAAAACATATTTTTAATGAAATTAAATGTATATTGAATTTAACATCTATATTGTATTATATTGTTTTTTCCATTCAAAGTGAGCTAATGATTTTAGTTTTTATGTGATAAAATTAGTAACAAAGTATAATTTATTATTGCTATAAACAAATAATATGTCTTTTTTTAATAAATCTATATTAATGAAGTTATTCTGACCTCACTAAAATGAATTATTCATGTTGAATTGGTCACAATTTTTTTTTTTAAAGTTATTTGAAAGTTCAATGTTTTCAATACGTGTTTGTGATATTTATGTTGAAATTATAAGAAAAGGCAATTATTATTATAAAATTGTCAAAATAATATGCAACATTTAATACACTATACAGTTATTAATGGATTCATAGAATTGTTTTTTTTATTTACTTAATTCATTAATAAGAGAATTTATCTTTACAAAATAGGAAAAACATGTTATTAACTTAAAGTGCCATTTATAATTAATCGTTTTCTCTCAGGAATATTATAATAGTTGGACATGTATGAAGATCCTTTCATGAAGAAATTAAATATTTTTGTCCATTTAATATTTACATAACTGTAATCTCTAATGTATTTATCATATTAGATTTAAATTTTACGTAAGGCTCTTATGTGTAAGATCCTAATGGAAATCTGAAATAAAATGAATAGAGAATTTCACATATATAGCCTATTTTATTATGTTAGAGAAAATAAACTATTATTTCCTATTGTATATTTATACACTCACTCAAAAAAAATCTTCTCAATAGAAGATTTAAGTATGCAAATGATGAATGACGTTTTGTTTTAATAAGTCTGAAATGAAATGTATAGCAAATTTTATTTTGATACCCTTGTCATAAGTAGAATGTAACTTATTGAAGTATTGTAGTAAATTTATAATAAATTGCAGCAATGTACATCTATAAAGTAATTATTTATGATATTAGGTTAAAATAATGGGATAGTTTGTAACTAGAGAGGCTTTATTTGATATCTTAAAGTAAATGCTACATATTGTAATATTACATATGTCTAATTATGGCTCGTAATTCAATATTATTCGATTGTTTTAGTTAACGTGTGAGGGAATAATAATTGAACTACTTAACTCATAATTAAATCATTACCAATATCAACTAAATATCAAATTTACTAACAAATTTCAGACATCTCTATCCTTTAGCAGAAGACACATCAGCTATATAGCTGTAGCAGACAACAAACCGACACTTTTTTTGGCATCTGGTTTCAATATTAAATTATCATAACAAATTAATTTATTAAATACAAATTATTATTTGGATAAATGCTTTAAATATTATTGAACCATTTATGAAAGAAAAAAAGTCACTATTTAGGACACCAGAGCCAACTAGAAACTTTGGTTGTTGTTGAGAAAAATGTATGTCCAGATACTAATGAAGTTTCCTCTCTTTGCAGATTTGTATTAAATTATATGAATTTTTATATCTGTCTCACTACCACTAAAGTATATATTAAAAATAAACACCTTTGTATGCCGCACGCGGCAACTGTAACATTGATAACCTCCCTACCAGTCTTTGCTCACCTAATAACAAGAAATTAAAATTTAACTTAAAATTAATATATATTAACAAATATACCATTTATATTGTAATAAAAAATAGATAACTATAAACGTGTAGCTGTTTCCAAAGATATTCTACCTGATATTATATATAAAAATTAATTGCATATTATTATAGTAGAACGAAAATAGTGATTTAATATGAACAATGTACTTCATATAACTTCAATATTGAAATAAAATTATGTTACATAAAAACAGAATCCTTTTCAATCTGTTTTAAATTTACCGCCATAGTAATTATTGTATTATACGTGACAAAGAATAAATATCGGTTGACGGTTGACGAATCCGATGCTTTTATTATGGTACACGGATTTATTACTAGTTTACATAAGAATGAAAGCGTAACGTTGACAACACCGACAACAACAAAAAATAATTGGTATACATTTATATGTATACATGATTTATTATGGTATAATTTAAACAATCATATATGTATTTTATATAGTATAATTGCAATTAATCGTGTGAGTTGGTAGTCCACCTATGATAAAAACAGTTGGTACCATTTTTATAGTATAAGAAAAAACAGTTTTTCTTTTTTGCTTTCTTTCCTATAGTATGGCTCCACATTAGCTGATACTAGCAGACAACAAACCAAAACAGTTCTGTTTTTTTACATCCCTGGTTTTTTTAAATGGTCAGAACAATAATGCTATATTAAATACAAAATTATTGGAAACATCGGTACATTTTATTATACTATTAAAATGCATCATGTACTTTTATTATAGTATGACTCGTTAAAAGCGAAGCGAACCACATCATTCTTCAGCAAATTTAGACTTAGAAATTTTTCTCGTATACAGAGGTTCTCTGGTGGTAGAAGACACTCAGCTGTTGTAACTAAAATCACCTGTTATGAAAAAAAATATACAACATCAACGAAAAAACAAAAAAACCTTCTGGTTTAATTGTTAGACGGACAGAATAAATTAATACTAATTAAAATACAAAATATTATTCAAATTAATACTGTTGTAACAAGAAAAAAAATTTACACCTTTAATTAAAGCAAACTATTTTTTTCATAGAGTTTTCGTAAATATAAATATTAATTATATATGAATATCGTTTACTATATATATATATATGATAAACTAATAATTTAAATACTCTTTATAGGATTAAAATCGGGAAAAAAGACGTTGACTGGTTAAGAAATTCCTTCAATTAAGTTTATTTAAACTATTTAACCTTGTTTAGCTCAGGTGAAACGAATTTAGAAGTTTTAAAATAAATAGAGTTTTCTAGGTTCGCAGAAGTGAAGAGGAATCGTAATTGTTGCAAGAAAAGTTCGGCTGATAAAGTGCGCGCAGCCTGACCCCCCCCCTATGGACAAGCGATATGATAGCGCGCCACGCTCGACTTCAGAGATCTTGCAAGTTCTGTTCTCCTAAAATTATACGAACATATTTTAACGAATTTATTAACGCGTTTGTGTTATTAACTTAATAAATCGTATATGTTATATATTTATTATAGTTTTTATCGTAAAGGATTCCGAATTTAAATTAATATTACTGTAACACCGAGAACAACGACGCGTAAGTATATTAATAATCGTATATCAGTCATTTATTCCCTGTCCAGAACCCCAATGGGGTTTTGAACCCACCACCGCTGTTTTGAAGCCCAATGGACTGTCTTTTTAAAGCCCCATAGAAACCATACGGTTTAACACCCATGGGGTTTTAAACCACCACCACCCGCTGTTTTGAAGCCCCATGGGGCCGTTTTAAGCCCCCATAGAAACCATACGGTTTAAAGCCCCATACTTATACTACTGTCACTGCCATCACCATCAACGGATGGCTGTAGGCAAGGGACTTTCTTGCCCCGTCAGTAGCCGAAAGGGCACTTCGCTAAGCATCAGGATTGTTTTTGCGTATTCAATTTAAGGCAAATAAAACTTACTACCGTTTGAAAAACTATGTTATTAAACGATTTCAATAAGTAACAAATTATACTTAAACCCTCGATATTGAAGATTCAATGGTAGGAAACCATTTTCTTTTATTATTATGACAAATCGTACCTAAATTATATAACCGAAGTCACGCCAAGCGGCTACAAAATTAACAAATAAACATTTCTCGGTGTTTGGTTATGATAATTTCAATTATATACAGGCTGTTTGTGCAACCCTTAATAATATATTCCATTAAAAACTCTTGAAATTAAAAAATAAAAAATCATTTTAAATACAAAGCTTAACAATAAGAAATATTGTATAATTTAAGTCAGTTAACCCTTATATGGAGGGTAAATTTAAACAGTATATATAAAAATGTTTGATAATCAAGATTTTTCCTTTTTTAAGATTTGACTGGTTGTGGTTTGTTTAGATGCTTCTGTTTACCTACAGAAACAAAAATCTACGCTCTTTTTCGTCCTTAGATTTTATATTAATTATTATGTAAAACAGGGTAACAATACGTTTAAACTTTTTTCGGCCTGATAGTATACATCAATTCACGGAGAGGATGAGTTACAAAACAGAACGTAAGAGGAACGATTGTAAGAATATGACTGACAGATGAATGGGAATTGCCAATGAATTAGTCGAGTTGTAAATTGAGTGGTCCACGTGGACGGGGACGGGACGACTGGCACAATTTTTCGGACCCTTTGCCATGGCAGTATTGGCACAATATTTAGAGCGGAATAAGTAGGGTCAACTCGCCTGCTTGGAAAGGCAGGAT